>PVIU01009017.1:0-79056 GCA_004026605.1 Ondatra zibethicus | reverse complement strand
TCTTGTTTTCCCCATCGATGGTGAAAGAAAGCTTTGCTGGGTATAGTAGTCTGGGCTTGCATCCATGGTCTCTTAGTTTCTGCAGCACATCTATCCAAGACCTTCTAGCTTTCATGGTTTCCATAGAGAAGTCAGGTGTAATTCTGATAGGTTTACCCTTATATGTTACTTGACCTTTTTCCTTTGCGGCTCTTAATAAAAAAAAAAAAGGTTTAAAACATTTTTTAAAAAAAAAAAAAAGAGGTCCTGAGTTCAATTCCCAGCAACCACATGGTGGCTCACAACCATCTGTAGTGAGATCTGGTGCTTTCTTCGGGTGTGCAGGCATAAATGCAGGCAGAATACTGTATACATAATAAGTAAATAAATCTTTAAAAAATAAATAAAACTTCTCCAACATTATTTAGTTCTACTTTTTTTAAAAAAAAATTATACAACTTAAAAAGGGATTCTGATGTGGGATTCCCCTCTGTATGCTGTGAATATGTTTTATTACCATTGGTTAATAAAGATGCTGATTTGAGCCTATGGCAGAACAGAATATCACTAGGCAGGAAATCTGAACAGAGATATATAGAGAGAGTAGGGAAAGTCAGAGAGACACCATGTAACTGACAAAAGAGAAAGATACTAGCCACCAGCCAGAACCTTACTGGTAGTAAGGCCATAGCCTTGTGGCGATCCAAAGATTAATAGAAATGGGTTAATTTAAGATGTAAGAGTTAGTTAATAAGAAGCCTAAGCTATTGGTCAAGCAGTGTTTTAATTAATATAATTTCTGTGTAAATATTTTGGGTCTGGGTGGTTGGGAAAAATGAGCAGTCTGCACCTACAGGTCTCCTGCCCTGAACCCCAAATATACCAGGTACAGCATGCTAAAAATGCCATTTAAATACCATTATACAGTGTCAATTTTTAAAAGAGTGTTATATTTAATTGATTATGCATAGAAGTATTTCTTACTGATGATATGGAATTCCCCTCTGAATGCTATAAGCATGTTATATTACCATTGGTTAATAAAGAATCTGCTTTGAACTATGGCTTGGCAGAATAGAGCTAGGCAGCAAAACTAAGCTGAATGCAGGGAGAAAGAAGGCAGAGTGAGGCAGACACCATGTCGCTACCGAAGGAGAAAGACATTGGTACCTTACCAGTAGGTCACAGCCTTGTGGTATACATAGATTAATAGAAATGTGTTAATTCAAGATGTAAGAGCTAGCTATAAATAAGACTAAGCTATTGGCCAAACAACGTTGTAATTATTATAGTTTCTGTGTGATTATTTAGGTCTGGGCAGCCAGAAAATGAAAGTGATCTTCATTACATACTGAAGCATCCAAACACATTGCCTTTTCCAAACTTTATTTCTGTGTGTAATATGTAAACACTGTCACCAATCCCCAAAAGCACATGTCTTACATGTTTTCTACATTCTTTCAGTGAATGTATGCATAGGCATAAAATACAAAATTGCTGACATGCATGATAGGGGTTAACAAACTCCTGACCCTGCCCCCAACCCCACTGTTTCATCAGTGCTAAAGATTTCAAGGTAAGCTTTTCTGTGTTTTCTCTCCTTGAACATTGAATTCTACCCTCATTAGGAAAAACAGGATAGGATACCACAAACTTACTATCTCTCAATTATAGCTACAACCCAAAGATCCATGATTGACTTCCCATGTTTGGGTATCTCTTCCTACTTCAGAAGACACCTGTCTGAAGGAGTCTCACAGCTAATGGGTTGTAGAAGGCTTGTGTGATCATGGTCTTCCAACTTCAGTGGTTTACTCTGCTATCCAGTGGGGGATCTTGTAGGCCAGAAAAGTTCACATCATTCCAGTTGGCGTCACCTTCTCTTTTAGCACTTGAAAGTATCTTTACTACTTCCATCTTGTCTCTGATCTCCAATGGCTTTCAGGATTAAGAATAACCTTTTATGGCCTGCCAGATGGTTTGGTAAGCAAAGGAAACTGATAGCAAATTAGATGATCGAAGGGATCCACACGGTGGAAGGAAAGAACTGACTCCTAGCAACTGTCTTCTGCTCTCCACTCATGCAGTAATAGCACATGTACACATATAGATTTATGAGCACATACATGCAGACACACACTAATACATATATTTTTAAAAATTGACTCTTGTAGACTAAACAGTCCTATACTGAGGTGTCTACAATCAGCTCTGTACCCCTTACACCTTATAAACATGCTATAGAAAGAGCTTGTTGTTTAAGATTCAGGGAGAAAAAGAAACAATGAGACCAGAGCTAACCTCTGTGGGCTGAATTCTGCCAAGTTAGCTCCAGAAATTTTTGTTAACTTGCTTCTGAAAGTCCACAGAAGTGAGAAGTCCATGAGCTGTCACTTTACAGTACTTACATTAAAACAAACAAAAAACCCCACAAAAACATATGTCCACAGTATCAAGAGTAGAAAGAGTAGACATGGTAGAGCCATGCCATTTTCTGTGTCGCAGAAAAGGCTAAAGTATGATTCCCTTGCCTGCCTTGACAATTTTATCCTTGCACTAAGCAAGCACTCTATAATGAGCTACATTATAATTAACTGTGCGTTCTTTCTCCTCACCTGAAATGAAGTTTTTAGAGTCTTAAAACTTGCCCTTCTCACTTTTTTTTTAACAGGATCTATACTTTTCAAGATAGGTAACTGTGGATTAATTTTTTCTGCTTCTGTGCTCACTCTCAGATTACACTGAACTTGGATAGAAAGCCCTCTTATGGCATCTATACCACTAGAGTCCTGGTCTTTTCATTGAAAGTTCTGGTTAAGTCTCTTTTTTTCAGAATAACTATGGACCTTCACAGAGCAAATTTTCCTTGCATTTCATAAAGGATCACAGAGTAGGAATATTTTTCTGTTAGGAAAAAGATTAACATTGGTATGAAAATGGAGGGATTATAATATAATATATAACATATGATATTAAGTTAGGTCACACAAACTCAGAAGAGAAAAATGTGCCTGTTCTCTCTTATATTCAGTTCCTACCTATAATATATATGCATTCACATATAAACAGATGTGAGAGTGGGCAAACTAAGACATTAGAAAGGAATGAAAGAAGGGTAATACTAAGTGATGAGGAAGGATGGAATGCAGGCAAAAGGACATGAGTCTCAGAAGAAGCTATAAAGCTAATTGTTTTTCTAGTTTCTGTCATAGGGGTGTGTGTGTGTGTGTGTGTGTGTGTGTGTGTGTGTGTGTGTGTGTGTGCTGGACAGGTGCAAAACAATTTGTTGATACAAGAAAGGTAAATCTCTAAGGAAAGCTCTGTAGCATCAGAATGGCCGTTTTACCTGTATAGCAGTCCCTTGAGACATGTAGTTTCAGACTGGCTCCTGTTTATCCTGTAAGTTATATATATGGAGTTGCATGTTGAACCAATCTTATATCCTAGAATAAAACCACTTACATGAGTAAGTGATCTTGAGCAACCATTGAGGAAATCAGAAAAAAATTCTAAACAAACAAAACAAAAACCCTAAAACTAAAACTGCCATATGACTCAATTATGCTACTCTTGTGTTTATACCCAAACTATTCTAAATAGACATAGCACAGATATGTGCATATCCATGTTTATCCTATTGCCAATAGCCAAAATTGATAAGAGCCTAGATGTCTAGAAACATGGATAAAGAAAATGTGACAAGTATACACAGTAGAATTTTATTCAGCCATAAAGAAAACTAAAATCATGACATTTGCAGGAAAATGGGTGTGAATGGACACCCTTATATGAAGTTAAATAAGTGAGAGTCAGAAAGACAAATGATGCAGATTTTCCTTTGTATGTCAAACCTAGGTTTATATAGGTAGATGTGTGTGTATGTGCACATATTTAGAAATATACTTTTAATTAGTCAAAACATATCATGTTCTTAGCTAATTCAAGTCTGGAGGAAGAAAGGGAAACACACAAACATAAAGGTAGTCATATGTATAGATCAGATCAGTAAAGGAGGAAAAGTGTAAATATATTTCACCTTGATTACTCACATCAAATCATCTTAAATGTTGTTTTCTTATTTTGAAATATTATTCTTCTAAATTAAGTTTAGATTAACATATAGTAATGGCATTTATTGGGCCATTTAAATACATGTAAATCATTATACTTTGTTTTAATGCACTGATTTCCCTCACCCATGTCCTATTTGGATGGTACCCTACATTCCTCCTAAACAATCTGTTCTTGACTTTCATGTGACATATGTCCAATTTTTCCCTCTTCCTCCCCTTTACCTTGAGATGTATTCCTTTCCCCTCATAACCAGTCCTCTTTCTAGCTCTCTGACCAACACAAATACAGACAGACAGACAGATAGACAGAAGACACACACAGACACACACACATATGATGACCTACAGAAATGGAATTTTTAACAGGTTGTATATTTTTTCCTTGTGAGGGTTAATCATCAATAAAATTCATAAGTGAGATGTTTCATGGAGCACCCCTATGCCCTCAGAAAGATGCAGGACAAGGGTCAGCATGGTTTTCCTAGACAGAGGATTTTTTTTTTCCAAAAAACCACAAATGTACAAATGGAGACAATTCTTTGAAATATATCTAGACTATCATGAAGATAATCACTAGGTAAAACTTTTTTCATTGCTACAGAGCTTTCTAGAATCCATTGCTGTTAGCAATGCAAAGTAGTTTTCTCATTGGCATCTATTCAAAGCATCTAAAAAAATTTACAGTCAAATTTGCTATAGGGAATAGAGTGCTGAATTTTATCTTGCCTGCAAATTATGCTTTGTGCTGTACAGCTTGAGATACATGAGGCTTCGTAATGGCTGTCTAACTGGGAGAATATTTTAGTCTTCTTGAGGAACTGCCTTATATGCCCTATGAATATAAATAAATAAAATTATTAGCTATTTATTGATTCTAGAGATGTCTAAGCTTTGGTGAGCATCTCTGGGGAAGCACTGCCATCTTTCCTTTTTCCTGGAGCAGGCTGGGAGCAGGGTAGCATAGAAATCTACTTATTTAAAGGTTCTCTAAGCTGTGGAATATTAGTTAAAGATGTGTTACATTCTTTTATGCTATGGAATGTTTGTTTAATGATGCAAAGATGTATTGCATTCTTTTATGCTTCATTTGTTTAACTCCATGAAGCTGTGTTATTTTGCCTGTCTAAAACACCTGATTGGTCTAATAAAGAGCTGAATGGCCAATAGCAAGGTAGGAGAAATGATAGGTGGGGCTGGTAGGCAGTTTTCCCAGCCTCCAGCAAGGGAGTTCTCAGAACTGGGCTTTAGGATCTCTACCTTACCTGTAACAGATGATTCCTTCTGCTGATGAGCCATCCACTCACAAGAATATTGGAATATTCTGGGAAGTGATTGGGAAACAGTTCTTGCCTTTTCTGAACTGGTCAAATACCTTGAATTCCTTTGCAACGAAAAACAAGAGAGCAGTTGCAGTAAGCCAAGCCTTTAACAGTGAACACCTGTTCATTAGAATCTCCACTGTGCTTACTGGTAGAAATATGTTTGCCATTGCAAAGGAGGAGACCCCCACTCCATGTGAAGTGTCTAAATAAAGCAAAGTGAACTCTTCATCAAGAGCGTACCCTTGGAGGAAGGAACACAGTGAGACAGAAAGTGCATTGGGTTTTTACTCTCACAGGTGGTGACTGTGTCAGTGTGTCCCTTCCCCATTGGTTGGGATCCGACCTTGCAATTTTACCCAATTGACTGGCAGGAGAAGAACTTGTGCATTGCAGATTAAGGTGGAAGGGGAAAGAGGACACTGTTGAGAGGAGAAAAGGGCTGCTGCTCTAGGCCATCAAATTCCTAGGACAGAAAAGAACAGTGGGCTTTTGTGTAAACAAAAGTTTTACTGAGCTGGAAGAATTAAAACATTTGCATAAAAATTTTACAAGGTGAGGGAGATAAAAATAATTTAATACCTCGTCCTAAACACAAATTGTATAGTGCTTGATAGCAAATATTCATATTTGATGTTGTTTTCATTACAGAATGAAAACACAAGGTTGCTGAGACTGATTCACAAAGAGCTTACTTACTGCCTGCCCTTACTTCAAGTGTCTTCAGATGAAAAAGGCATGGGCTCCGTGTGCATTCTCACAATTTATTTACTAAGAAAATCCCCTCATCCTTTCAGGAACACTTTGAGAAACCCAATCTTAGAGAAATTAAAGGGTAGCACAAGATTTCTCTGGAAGACAGTTTGAACTCTCCTAGTTGTACAATCCAGGACACAGTGAAACCACCAAACCAGGCTACCCATGGTTCGAAAGAAGTTTATTGGGAGTCAAACTGTCAAAGCTATGGGGGAAGGGTAGCACAGAGAGGAACAAAATGGAAGAAAAGTCAGCAGGGTGGGGTCTTTGAGCCGTTAGAGGCCTTTTGGATAGACTAGGAACAGGATGCCCTTGCCTCAGGTAGTTTCCCTTGGAGGGAAGATTAAGGGAACAGTCCCAGTAAACAAAAACTGCCCTTTAGGCTTCTGTTTGTCCAATGACAATCTGAAAGACCCTCAAAGTGGTCTTGTCGCCGAGGAGCCCCAGGCTCAATAACCAGGCAGTCAGATGCAAAAGCACGAGGTTTATTTCCACGGTTGCGCAAGCGGGTGCCTAGCTTCAGGATAGCTAAGCACCCGAGTATCCGTGCAAGCAAGTTTTTATATACAAAAATCACAAGTTTTAGATTAATTATAATATGGGGTACGGGTACAATTGGGATTGGTCTAGATATTCAACCCAGAACGAAATTAACATAGTCCACCCTGTTTCCAAAAAAGTTAGGTACGTGACATTCCACATGACATCCTGTTCTTATGGCATCCTGGCACCCTGCTTTTTCCATTGTGGTTTAGTTTGCAGATTGGTAATCATTCACTGTGACTGGTTCTGATAATCATCTGCTTAGAAGATTGTGACCGGTTCTGATAATTGCTAGCCTTCCTGCCCTGGGTGGGGCGGGGGGGGAGGAAGAATCTGCTGGAGTGCAATGGTCAAAACTGGTTTATCATGCTTTGTAGTTTTTTATTACCCAACTCATCCAGTTCGTTATGAAAAATCGGTTGGGGTCTTTCAAATCCTGTTTACTCATCCAGAGTTCTTCTGTTTAGGACATTGTTGTTATGCCTGATCACAGAGTCCCCCAAAAGCCAACTAGTCCTGTATGTAAAAGCAAAGAGCCTTTATTCGTATTCAGGTTTGAACTCTGGATTCTGTATGTCCAACACATTGGTGTTTCCGAGAGCCCCAAACTCAGTTGGGGTGGGGTTTTTATAATAGCAGATGTTGGGGGTGCGGGATTTCTAGGTTCAGAAGCCTTGCTTGGCTGACATTTGTCTAGGGGTGTCCTGCTGAAGAGCGATGGGTGTATCCTGGCAGATGATCCTATCTGCAAGGGTTGGAGCTTTAAGCAATTCCGTTGGATGATCTGTTCCTGGGTGGTGCCTGGGTGGTCTCAGTTTGGGGTCTTTCTGGAACCAGGTATTACCTTAGGGTAAACTACTGAGACTCAGGCCTCTATTGAGCTTGTCATGGTTGGGTCCTACAATTGTCACCGGCACATCCATTTTGAAGGCCACTTTGGACCTAACAAGTAATTTTTATCACTGTTGTTATTAAGCAGTTTCAGGATTGTCAGAACCAAGATTGACAAGATCACCCACAATTTTGTGTTCAGGTTTTGTTTCATGTGTTTGTAAATGATAGAAGGTGACAAGAAACCTGCTTCCAACGTCACTGCTTCTGGAAGGATGGGCTAGGTGTACATCTACCCCGGTTTTTCAGGATTTAAAGAAAAAAAAAAACGCTCAAGTGTAAAGGGCAAGGAATCTGTCGAGTTGAGCAGGAGGAGCAGTTGTTGGGAAAAAAAATGGCATTTGGCGCAGAGATCTTGGCTTCAGGGTATCCACAATTCCTCTTTAGTGGGTGAATGGACATTGAAAAGGAAAGATCACTTCCTCAAGCAGCAGATCCAAATATTTACCTTCTAATTTCCTTGCATAATGAGGAAATGACTAGAACAAAATGTTAAGTCTGGAAGCTTTGTGTCTCTGGAACCAGGGGTCAGGTTGGGGGACGGGTTGCAGCTTCTAGCTGTTTCCAGGGTGCCAGCAGCCAGAGAAAAGTCAGTGTGTCTGACTTCTCTAACCTTGACCCACAAGGATCTTGACCCTCACAAGCTACACCATCACCTCTCTTCTCCAATTCTTCCTCCACCCTGACTCCCCAGCCCTGGTTTTATTTCATTTTTTTTCATAGTCTCTGAAAATGGAATGGAGAATAAAAATGTGGTCGAACCTGCCGCCAGCACCTATGCCCTCCAGTCCTAAGCTGACAAAAATGTCAAACAACTGACAGTAAAATATGCGAAGGCAAAGCCCTTGTGAGCAGAATGAACTCCAGTCTGCTGGGTGCTTTCACGGCGCCGCTGTATCACCGGCTTCAAACAGAAATTGCAGTTGGTGGCTTTATCATTTTTAACATCGCTTGTTAAATTGTACACCATGCAAAGCATGGAAAGAACATTAATGGGGAAGACCTGAAGACAGAATGAGATGAGGTAGATAAGGAAATATAAGAAACTCCTCCCTCCACCCTGGGCTAATGAAGGGCAGGGGCATGTCTGCCACCTCCAGATCCACCAGGCAGAGGCAGTCACAAACCCAGTCTGCATCTATTCAATCTGTGGTTGAAAATCTAAATTATGCTTTCTGTCCTTTTTGATTGACCAGCCTGGTTATCTAGACAACCCTAGACTTCTTTGACATCTTCTAGTATCTACTTAGTATGGTTCCAGATGGTCCTAAGGACTAGTACGTGTTTGTTGAGATCCTGGTGTCTGTATTTTACCATCTCATCTCATTTAACCCTCCTCAATCCCACAACATAAATTTGTTTATTCTGTCCTCTTTTGCAGAGGTCAGAAAACCCGTGTGTCTGAGAAAACAGCTTTTCTCCAAATTACAGTTTTTAGTAACAATGCTGTCACTCAAATCTGCAGTTTCTTGATCCGAGGCAACAATCTCCACATAAAAGTTCACCCCGGGGTGGGGTGGGAGGAGGGATGAAGAAATGGGGATCCCAACTCTTGATTTCTTTAATAAACGTATTTACAAGCTATCATTTTTAAGTGGCGGACACATCTTGGGAGCACATTATGAATAAGAAGTGGAGATCTTTGGTATTTATGTGTTTGAAATTGTAGCTCCATTCTTTCCAATCTTAACTGCTTAAGACAGTCATAAATATGCTTTATTTCCTTTTGTTTTAACATGGTGAGAAACTAAGGAATATAGGAATGAAATGTCCTGTTTGGTTAAACTAATAACCACAGTACTCTTGTAAAAACAGGAAAGAGAATCACATAAAACAACTCCTTCAAAGCAGTCTGGCTACTCCCTAAAGACATCGGATATCAAGGATATATTTATAATTGATGGGTTTGAAGGGTAGTTGAACTGCCCCACTTAAGGCTTGCTGTATGCATGACTCAATTGCACAAAAAAATTGACAACCCAAATAACCTTTGAGAGAGAGAGGGAGGAGGAGGGAGGGAAAGATACAGAGAGAGAGACAGAGACAGAGGGAGACGGGGTGGGGGGAAGAAGAAAGAAAAAGAGGTGCACGTTTGGAAGCACACAGGACTCAATTGCCCTTGAAATCTGCACGCAACATTTGCCATAGGCAATTAATCTGTATGCAGAGAAAAAGGGAGGCCTGTGTAATGGTATGCAACTTCCTCCATGCCATCTAGCAGGTGCTTAGCTGAGCCAAGAAGAGGACAGAGGTGTGTGGTTTCTTGCCCCCTCTGACTGAGAGACAAGTTCCCTTCTCCTGAGGGGCAGTGGGATCATCTCCACGACTCTGTTCCTATCACAGCTGTAAAGAGAGTCATAAAACTGCCATTGACATCCAAATGTCATATCAGTGGAAGTGGCTAAAGCCCATAAGGGCTCTTGTGACAACCCCTTAATGTTCCAGTAGATCCCGGAGGGAAAGGCAAGCACAAGTTTCTCCTTCATGATGGCCACCCTGGGGCTTGGTACACCCCTAGGGACTTTCAAAGTCCAAGACACTCACCTCTCTAGACAGTCCTTCATAAATGTCATTATTACTTTGAAAGCAGATTGTGGGGAAGAAAGAATAACAGCTTTGATACGATTAGCATATGAATAGAAGGATGTGCGCAGGTATCACAGAGGAACTGCTCCTTAAAATAGAAGCCCCAGAACAAAGGCAGCCTGATTGGAGTCTGAGGAGAGGTGACTGCACTTCCTAGCATGGTCATGGTTCACCGTGTTCTCACGAGGCTGTGGCCACTTTTTCACAACTTTTCAAAACATTATTTTCAGCAGTTTTACTCCCGCGACCCCCCCCACCCGTTGACATCATTTCAACTGGCACTTTGCATTTCTTCTGAGTGAGACTCTCAGAATGTAAATGACTTTTATTTTAGGGGCAAGCTCCTTTGTGCCTATTTGAGCCACTAACAGGTGGTAAACAAAACCATTTGTAATCAAATGTGATGAGTCAGCAAAGATTGTTCCCATCAGTCCCAACCCATGGTGTGCAAGCAAGCCTCTAAACTGAAAGCAGAAACAAACAAAACCAGAAGTACTTTCTAGGATTTTTGTCTTAGAGATCACCATATTTGTACTCTGCGTGCTAAACATTTGAACCTGTAGGTTCTTCTTTATTTTTTTCTTTTTTCTTTTTCCTTCCTTCTTTCCTCCCTCACTCACACCCTCCCTCCTTCCCTCCTTCCACCTCCCCTTCCTTTCCCTCCCCTTTTTTTTGTTTGCACAATCTGGAAAGTTAACTGATCTTGGGAAACACTCTGTGTCTTCGCTCTGTACCAGAAGTTGAATCCAAATACTCGAGGACTGATTTGTAATTCGTGCATGTGGAGTGATGGTTTACAGGACTTCCAAGACCATTTACTGACCTCAACACTCTTCCCACCAAAATCTTATGGAACTGATTTCGATCAGCTGACTGATCAGAAATTAACTACCATTTTTGTCTCTCTTTACTACTTCTCTTTCTGTTAGTCACCAGAGAATCTGCATCTCTGGTTTGTGTTGGTGCAGTTGACAAGGTCTGAGAAATGAAGGCATCCTGCAGGAATCCATTGCTGTTAAAACTCGACAGCATTCATGTACTGGAGAAGCATCCCATAATCAACATGCTACGCAGCTGAAATGAGTTCTACTAATCCTTATAAAACATTTCTTAGGTAACACGTCCTCTTGTTTTCTTCTTGGTACTTGGTATGGATTCACTGGAAACTGAAAGCAGAATGTGTTGGGTTTTGAGGCATTGGCGTATTTTCCATGAACCTATAGAGGTCTAAAGGGAAAAAATGATGAAAAAGAGAAATAGTATGAAAATGTGTAAAAAGTTAGGATTGGGATAAGGATAAGGACTCAGTCCCTAGAGGGCTTACTATATAAGCATGAGGACCGGAGTTCAATCCCCATGTAAGAAATAATTCCTTATGCTCCGTGTTCTGTCTGAGGTATGTTTATAGCTCGTCTCTACATCACAGATGAGCAGGAGGCCCTAGGCCTCTAATTTCCCTAGCTAGCAGCTAACTGACACCTGCTTATCTGGGAAGCTTTTAGTTTATCTCGTGGCTGAAAAGCTACAGATGATCATCTCTATGACTGAGCCACCTATTAAGAAAGAGGGGTAATCTCAAGCCCTAGGAAGAGGGGGAATTTGGGATGGGGACCTTGCTAGGTAAGCAGGAGTTATGCTAATTCTCTGAAGAACTAGTCTAAGGGGAAAAGAGAGAAGAATATTATGTGTGTGTTCACAGACTGTAAAATCTGCTTTTTGTGCCATATCAGTATACCAGCCATTTTTGCCTTTTTTCTAGGCTGATACCTGACTTTGCAAGATTGGAAAAATTAAAGGTCTTCACTTCTGCTGCTCTGAGTCCCCAGTCCTCTTATTACGAAGTGAAGACTGTTGTTCCTAACACCAGTATCCAAGTCAAAAACGTGTGTAATAGACACCTGTAATCCCAACACTAGCAATGGAGAGAGCAGGCTTGCTGGGACTATTCGTCTGAACTGAATTTCTTCTTCATATTAAGATGTTTTAAAACATGTTGCCAGTTTGGTTGTAGAAGTTCCCTTATGATCTGAAAGAGTTAATAAGGGCTTCCAAGGCAAGCTTGGCCCCTCTAGGAAAAGGTGACTTGTGTTTGCATGACAGGGCTTTCTGGTCAGTTCAGTCCAATAACCAGTCAAGTTACCGGGACAAAATCAAATAAATTGGTCATTCAACTGCCTCCACCGTTCATGTCATTCTAAACATAGGAGCCCCAGCAAGTCTTCAGTCAGTGTAGAGCCTCATCTGAGGGCTAAAACTGAATGGGTTATATTTTTAGAAACATAGAGCTAGTATCTAGAAATGACTTGTCATTTTTATCTTTAATCATAATGACCAAGAATTGAACATTACTAAAAAGTCACATACCTAGATCACTATGCTACTGTTTAAGTCTAAAGACGATCCCAACACTAAGGATGAATGGGCAGAAGTAGGCACAGAAGCTGGTGTCTGAAAACTTAGTGGATTTCTCATTCTTTCGGCTGACCAGCTGAGTTACTTTTGCTGGGTAGCTATCTATGGTCAGTAGGGCATGGCCCCTGCACTCCACATGCTATAGTGAATCACACTAAAGCTTGGTCAAAATTGGAATTTGCTGAGGATTAGAATAAGTCCTGGATACAAACTGCAGAGCTGCAAACCAGAAAGCATTATGCAGACTACAGTAAAGCTATATTGATGACGGAGGTTTTTTTGTTTGTTTTTTTGTTTTTTTCTTTTTTACTTTTTTTTCTGGTAAAACTACCTTTCTCTAATCATTCTTGATTTTTTTCCCTCTCTCTGTCAGGAATCTATTCCCTTTCCAGTTCTTACTCCCCCCATTCTACCATCCTTTTCTATTTTTCTGATCTGAGGTTCCTTTTTACTACTTTATTAAGACAATATAAATTACGGATTTCATAAATCTATAGTCGTATAGTCTGTGATCATAAGGCTTTACCTCCTATTAGAAATAAGAATATTACCTTTCTTAGGAAGGCTAGCTATTTGTCAGGTGCCTTTAGATTCCCTTTGCTCCTTCGACATGTAACTGACACGGGTTCTCTGGCCTCTGCTCGGTGTGCAGACTTTCTCATTTTCCACAACTTCATCCCCTCTATCCTGAAATGCTTATGCCTCTGAGGCTTATTCTTCACCATGTTTCTTTCTTTCCCCAAAGGTTCTCTGTGAATATGTAGACTCCTTTTGTGTTTCAAAGAATACCAGTTCTAAAACCATTTAGGGTAACTGTCCAATTTGAACTTCAGATCTGTAGATTTGATGACTTCTTAACATCTCAACCACTCCATCCACAAAGCATGAAGGTAAGCAAAGCCAAAATGTCCTCCTGTATCTCCCTTCATCATCTCTGAACCTCCAGTAACATCACTATTCACCAGTCTGACAGTTTCCTAACCCCTTGCATTATCTTTTCCTATTTTTCCTCCCTGAAATCCAAATCATATTTTTCTGGTTGTCTTTGTCTATGCTGTTGCTACCAAGTCCAAGCCACTGATTTCTCGTCCTTAATTATCACCAAGGCCACATTACCCTGTTTCCTGCTCTGATATTGGTTTCTTGTAACTGTCTTCTGCACTTTAAATAAAATCTAAACTTTTTTGACTATGGTTGTCTATGTAGCTTTGATGGACAGTTGAGATGTTAGTCTCTCCTTTCCTTTTCTGGTAACACCTAGTCAGCCTTGCCTTTTCAAACCCTTCAGATACCAGTGTCTTTCCCTTTCAGAATCACTGTAAAAGCAGCTCCTGTGCATAAAGCATGCTTTGCTTAAACCTCTGCCTGAGTCAGCCCTTATTTTCATTCATTCTGTCCTAACACATATGTCTTTAGCATTCACTGTACACTATTCTTCCTTCATACTATGATGTCTCTACTTCCCTTATACCACTTTTCAAGTGTTATAATTAGATATGGATTTCTATATGTACTGTTGTCCATTGTCCCAATTATATTATAAACAATAGAGTTACCTATGTTAAATTGACCCTGGTTAAACTAAATGGGTCTCAAAACAAAATCAGAAGTCATGAATCTGGAAAAGATTCTGGTAAGGATAGGAATTTGGATAGGGATAGGAGGGCGAGGCCCAAGGAAAAGTAATTTGAATACATTATACACATGTATGAAATTGACAAATAACAAAATTAATTAATAAATAATCACTCAGAAGCCCAAATCATCATCATAATACTTGAAGCCCATCTTTAGTTCCCAGCAATGGAAATTAAAAACAATTGTATCTTCCTCCCCAAATTCTTATCTCATTTCCAGAGTATTTTCCAATGTCCACCTTTAGTCTAATGTATTTCCTAGTGTGTAGGCATTACTAAAGCATTATTTTTTTTAGATGAATGTGTGACTTCTCAATGCTGAGTCTCAGCTCCTAAGACAAATTCTTTCTTCTTCATGATAGAGATGTTTTAATCTATGTGAGTGTTTTAATCAATGTACCCTTGATTTCTCATCCTTTAATTATCACCAAGGTTCTAATCCTCTTAAATGCATACAGTTAGAGTCTCTGCCAAAAGATAAGATTATCCAATAATATTAGAAGTAATTATTTTCCAACATATATTTATTGAAATGCACATAACCATCTTATCACACCATTCTCAAAACCTTAGCTTATGAATAAAGGTATAAGTGGACTGTTTGGAAGAAATAAACACTCCAAAATGATCAGATTATATATCCTACCCAAGGACTGAATCATCCCTGTCAGAGTTTGAAATGTGGCTCATCTTCTGAAGGTCCTTTATCTTTTTAGCCTGCTCTCCCTAATTTGTCATTTCTAGAATGAATGTCGTAACTCTACTGATGAAAGAGAACTTGCATAGATTGTAAACTCAATGAGCCATTAAATAGGTGACAATAATCTTGATAGAAGTTTGGAATATTTAATTAGCACAAAAAATACTCTTAAGCAGTGCGCTCAATTACTTCCATGAATACTCCCCAAAATACCAACCAACTATTTTGCATGTCCATGAAATGATTTCAAAGACATTTAAGAAAGAAAAAGGAGACAATATTTCATCTTTAATTGAGGACTTGACAAGCTTTTGCATGTCCAATAATAAAGTCTCAGAGTGAATTTAGTTTAGATCCTTGAGATATTTTTAAAGGTGACATTTCTATCCTCAAGGCTAACATTTCAGGAGAGCAAGGGAATGACTATGAAAACCACTGGACTAGAGAAAGGTAATAATGTGGCCTGTTATACCCAATGCTCTCCTTCTTTTTTTTTTTTTTTTTTTTTTTTGTACATTATCTATACTGTGTAAAGACCAGTAAGAGAAGTAGAAGAAGCGGAGCTATCAGAATTGTATAAATCTTATTTGTGAAACCCAAATTCTCGGAGATTATCTTTCATCACCCTAACAAAAGGCTCAGAGGAAGAGCCACAGTGGCAAGCAGGTGAGAAAGAGGGGAAGAAGGGTTGAATGTTGCAGTAACAAAGTCATGGGAAAACGTGCTAACCTGCTCTCTCGCTCTCTCTCTTTCTGTATATGTCTCTGTGTGTGTCTGTATATCTGCGTGTGTACACATATCTGTTTCTGGCATGTGTCTCTCTGTGGGTATATGAATGTCACAACCTCGGCATAGAAGTCAGAAGAAACCCTGGTTATCAGTCAGACAGGGTCTCTTATTCACTGCTGTGTACATCAAGTTATCTGGTCGGCAGCATGCTAAGCTTTCCCTTTCCATGGATTACAGATGTGCGCTAACACTTCTGACTCTATGTGGGTTCTAGAGCTCTGGCTTCAAGCCCTCATACTTGTGTGGCACTGTACCCACTTCACAATCTTCCCAGTCCTCTACCTAACATTTATTTATGACTTACTCAATATCTCTGTCAGGTCATGACAAACACATGACATGACCATGAAGCATTTGACTTGCCATGTATGTTCAATTTTGAAAGTTTTGTAAGATGTTTTATGAAATGCCATCTCCTATAATTTTACAATCAGATACATGGGTCCTATAGATAGTCACCAACAGAATAAAAGCTTATTCTCTGGGTCATACAGCTAAGACTCAGCCCTCTGCATATTGCGCCATCAATGTCTCCCTTCTGTGACTATGGGCCCTGCTGAGTTCTGACCTGGGATAGAGACTAATGCTAAGTGCCATATATTAATACTCAAACCTTCTAGCCTAAAATGATGAGTATGTTGGAACAGAAATGAGAAATTTCAGTTTGTCCCAGCCGTCCTATATATTGACATTGCTTCCCATGGTTCATTCCATCAACTGTGGACATTCAACATGTTACATAAAATAGAACATGATCTCAGCATTTATTATGAATTCATAATTACTCATTTATGGATTAATAAAATTACCATTAGTGAAAACATAGTATAAGTTAGGCCCTAGTATGAGCGCACAGAAGATTCTAATCTGGGGTGAGTCCAAGAAGAAGCTGTTTAAATTATTTTGGGGAGTAGAATTGAGAACTCATATAAGGCCTAAATGTTTTATTCCTTTACAGTCAAGAGCTTTTAAACTTCCAATGGTTGTTTTGATTCAGTGCTTTTAATAACTGGGATTTCTAACAAGTATGAACATAGCCAGCACTTCAAAATGTTTAATTTATTTATTTAGTACTCTTACACCAAATAGTTGATTTTCTTAATCAAATAGCAAACAATAGTTATTTTAGTGTCCTATGCAAAACAAATTATATGTGTCCATTCTGCCATTTTCTACCCCCTCACACCTTTAGCAACCCGAAATAGAAAAAACTGGCCCACGGAGTGGGAACCCACTTTACCTAAGTACTTCTGAGGAATGGGATGCATTTCTAGAATGTTTTTCTCCCTGATTTGAGAACTCAGATAGACATAATTACTTTGCTTAAAACTGTTGAATCAACACATTTAAATTATAGGTCAATGGATAGCTTATATATATTTAATTATTTTCAATAATATAATCAGCATCAATAGACACACCACTCTCACAAGAAATTCATGATAATAGCGCCACATAGATCCATTCCCTGGGTGTGCGTGCACACATGCACACACCTCAGATCAGAGGTGTGAATGTATGTCTTTTCTCCCTTTAAGGATTCTGACTTCCTAAAGTTTAATCAGGAAAAGCAGCTGACATCCTTTTAGCATCAGCTCTTTCTGTCCTTGCCTCTCATTGGTCTGTTCAAAAGTTCACTTATGCTGAAGAAACTTACTGTTTTGCATCACTACATGGTCCATGCAGAGGCATTTATTGCTATTCTGAGACAGGTCTAAGAAAAATTTTGAATAAAGAAAACAAAGGGTGTTCTAATACTGTTATGTATGGTGACCTGGAGAACCCAGTTCTCAGTATGAAAAAAAAAAAAAAAAAGGAAACATAAGAGGTTAGATTAAAGTGCTAGATCCTTGAATGTAAGTGAGGAGTATATTTGCTTTAAAATGTCTGTAAAAGGTCAGGAAATAACGAGAATCACCACAAAAATGCAATAAATACAAACACAGCGAATATGTTTGAACTCCTATGTTCTTAATGATTGACAGAAAGTCACCATTTCAGAATTCTGGGGAAACATCAGATTTTTCTGGGTAATATGTTGTAGTCTAAGTTGCTGCTCAAAAGAATGAAGATTTACTGTATGTACAAATCTTTTTTCTTTTTGTTTTTTCAAGACAGGGTTTCTCTGTGGCTTTGGAGCCTGTCCTGGAACTAGCTCTTGTAGCCCAGGCTGGTCTCAAACTCAGAGATCCTTCTGCCTCTGCCTCTGCCTCCTGAGTTCTGGGATTAAAGGCGTGCTCCACCACCACCCGGCATGTATGTACAAATATTGAAAGATCTTCATTATATTCTGAAAAAAGTAAAGGTACTAATCTATATTTTAAATAAAAACTTACAGTAATTTATCTTTGTTTTGAAGTTGTAAATATGCTACTGCAAACTGACTTTGAAACATTGCAAATTTTATATATTCTATTTATCAATTACTTTAATTTGTTATAATAATTGCATGTATTCTTTTAATTTGAGATATTGAATGCTCATCTCTAGACCCATAGGTTAATGTACTTTTCAACTTTCCTCAGAGAAAAACAAAATTAAAAAACAGAAAGATTATCTTCTTGCTATTTTTCTCAGTGATTTTTATGAATTCATTGTGAGTCCTCAGAGGGCAAGATTTATAAACATTTGATGCCCTGTTTGGCATATTCTAAGATATTTATACATATACAAATATGCCTGGTGGATATTTTGCAAAATTAGAGATATCTGTCACGCTAACAATCATCTGTTTCTTAAGACAATTATTAAAAACATTTAATGTGTATGTTTCTCTTCTTACTTTTACCCAAGTATAGCATTTCTTTTATAATCAAGAATAAAATAAAATAAACAAGAAAAAGAAATGTAAAAACACAAGAGAAAACTTAAAAATATGCTGAGCATGTATCACCATCTGGATCCAAAATATTTCCAGCATGCTCATGATCACTGAAGCAGCAATTCTCTCTTGACCAAAATGTGTGACTTCCTATGAAGTTACTTGTGGTTCATGGGTAAGGACAGCCTATTGCACAATGGAGTGCTGGCTCACTTCTCTCCGTATTATTATTTACAGAACGAGTACAAAGTATTTTGTTGCTGATTAGATAGAAAAAGGAAATTCCAGCCAGCAGTTTCTCAGAATGGCTTTTGTTTTGATGGATCTTTTTTAATGAACCTAATTTATGTGAAGGTTGTTCCGTTAAAAGAAAAGTTCACAAAAATATCATGCATGATTGATCTCAAGACTGTGCTGCGATCCAAAAACAACACACAACAGCAGTCAAATATACATTTTATGGGCTTTTGTCTGTTTCGCTGTAACACCGGAAAACATTCTTTAATTAAAGTTTAAAACCGTAACTGATTAATTTTCTGAGCAAACAATCCCTGTAAACATGGTATGTCAGCATCTTAGGGCTGTGTGGGTATAAATTTTATTTTCCTTGCATAGGCATTCTGGGAGGACATTGGGAAAAGCAGAAAGTGACATTGTGCCCTAGAGGGCAAATGTCCGGACATCTAACATGTTCTATAATCCACCTCTCACTCAGGGAGAGATTGGAAAGATGGCCCATGCTTGTGACAGTGCTGGCATTGTGAAAGGGTTCAAAGAATCCCAATCACTCGGTTACCCTGTTGCTGTCCGGTCGGTGCAGTGAGGAAATGGGACTTTGACTGTTGGCATGGATGCCCATAATTGAGAACACATACCTTCATTGGTTCCCTACTGTTAAATATCATCTCTGACTTTCACAGTGGTCAGTAGCCAGTCTTGAGTCTTCTCAGCAACTTCATGATGCACACATGTTCTTTCCTTTCAAATTGGAGGGAAGAGTGTCAAGTATTGTTTAAAATACTCTAAATGGGTTTTCAAGGAAATACACATGAAACTATATTGACAGAAAAATGGGGGAGCATGTGCAAATTAAACCGAAAAATTTATGGTTGGACATTTGTTTAAATCTTGAAGCAAGAATGCCCATAATCGAGCTATTTTTATTAGACGTTTATAGTTTTTCCAATAATAAATTACAGTGATCATTGTTCCTCTATGGTCTAGGATGGTTTGTGGGCTTGTCTAGCTGACATTTTGTAGACTGAGTTTATGCTTCCAGCATGTCTACTCTTTAGACTCATCCCCAAAGTCTTGCTTTACTCACACAGAGCAATCCTGCAGAATAGAGCCCCGCTTCGTCATACAGGATGGTGCTACACATTCACTCAAAATAAACATTGTCATACCCCCAAACTCTTCCAAACTTTCAGTGTAATTATTTCACCTGTCATTATTTAGTGACATCTCTTAAAGTAAATGCTTCCTTGAAATTAATCACGTCCTTAAGATTTATTTTAAGATTTAGGTGTATTGTGTGATAGTGTTTGTGCCTATGACGTGCGTGTGCACGGCATGTGCTCACCGAAGCCAAAAGAGGATATTGAGTCCCTTAGCACTGGAGTTAGAGGCAGTCCTAAGGCCCCACCCCCCATGGATGCTGGGAGCAAACTGGGGTCCCCTGGAAGAGTAGCAAGTGCTCTTCACCTCTGAGCCTTCTATCCAACTCCCAATCATATACTTTATTAGTGCAGGAAGATAAAGAACTGTGCAGAAACTTCCAGAAAGTAAGAAAACCAATTTTTCTTCTTCTCTCCCAGAGAAGTGGTAGATTAATTAGCACACCATTTAAACCTGAGCAGGAGAAAGCAAGACAGTGAGACCAGTGTTGGGCTTAGAAATAAGCACTTGCCTGAGCTGGGATTTACTTGAGAATTCCTTCATTCTGTTCATTAGCAATGTGATTGTTAAGTGCCTGGTTTCTGGTGTAAATTGTACATAAAATAAAGGTTTTGTATCTCCTTCATGGCAGAATGGAAAACATAAAAGAAAAGAAAATGTCAATCTATCGGATCTAATTTAATTTGTGCCCACTACAAACAAGTTTATTCATGTCACCTGGTAAGATAACTGTAATTGCAATGTCTCCACGCCCTGTGGGAGGAAGGAATTGGGATTTCTGAGTTTAGAGAGCTTGGCAAAGGACAAACACCAACACAGGATACCACAGAGGCAGAATTCGGGGTGTGAACTACAGTGCAAGGGATATTCAGGGAAAAAGACTTCGCTACCCAGCATGCCACCTCACAACGGACAGGATTACTCAGACAAGGGAACTGCAGGGGCCCAAATGGGAAATTCTAGAGGACAGTTAGTCTTGTACATTTTGATAAGTGATTTAAAAAAAAAAAAAAACAAAAAAAAGAGCCTCCCTAGAAGTAGGGAGGCTCATGGCTGGGCATGATTTTGGATTTGCTATTCATACTGCAAGCAACCCCAGCCTGAAACAGTGGGTATGCCTCGATGGAGGTGGACTGACCCCCAGAAGGGTAGTGAGGAACATGAGATTAGATTCTCTGACATCCTGGTTGGTCTGCCTTTCCTTGGTATAAAGTAAAGCAAACATACAAAAGTTAAAATACTTTCTAGGTCTCAAGGATTAAACCACAAAGCGTATCTGTGGCATTAAAAGGTGCTCTAGCCCAGGGACCAGTGTTTCTTGTTCATAGTAAACTCCACAAAACAACTATGAGTTCTGCTCCAGTCTAGAACTCTACTACAAACCACTCCTTCTTAAAACTCAATTTGACTCTGGTAATGTTGGAAAGTCTTCCCTTGACAAAGTGCCTAGAATTTATCAGAAGCGCAAGATGAACACCCATCTTTAAAAAACAACAAACAAACAAACAGAACATCTAAATCTGTTGCGGGACATTTGATTACAATGTGTGAAGATGTGTTTATTTTTCCTCACCCAGCTAAGGCCTCTTCTGATTGGTTCAATAGAGAGCTGAATGGCCAATAGCTAGTCAGGAAATGATAGGCGGGACTTCCAGGGAGAGAGAGGAATTGGGGGCAGGGAATCTGAGAGGTGGGGAATTTGCCAAGGAAACTCAGAGGAAGTTGGACATACAGTATGCAGGAGCGGTAAGAAGCCACACGGCAGAACATAGATTAATATAAACAGATTAATTGAACTCTTAAGAGCGAGTTGAGAACAAGCCTAAACTAAGGTCACGTCATTATTTGGGAGCTAGGAGAGCAAAGAAAGTCCGACTCTATAAATCCAGGGTGGCAGCTCAGCAGAAGAAAGTAATCACTGAGCTAGCCTGTACCCCGGAGGCCATGTAAAAAGCTGGGACTGGTGGTTTAGGTCTGCAATTCCAGCACGACAACAGGAAGATGGGGGGGGGGCGATGCAGCAGAACGGGCAGGAGCTCCTGGATTTGCCAGCTGCGCTGGAGTATGCAGCATGGCAGAAATAAGAGAGACCCTGCCTCAGAGAGATGCCAAGTGAGAATCAAGTTTGAAAAGTTGTCCTCTGACCTCTAGAGGTGTGCTCTCACACAGCGGTGTCCTCATTTTCACATACACACATGCAATACACAGAACTGAATAAGTACACAGATAAACTGAAATAGATAAAAATCTTTTCTTCCTGCTTCTTGCTATTCTCTTGTCTTTTGAAAACCACCACAACAGAGAGACATTGGCCAGCATTGCTCTTTTTACATGAGGCCACAATAAATAATCCTAAATTCAGGCAGCCCCATTGTCTCCACAGGCAAAAATCAGAAATGCAGGCTACATATGAGTCAGATCTGGAAAAGGAGGTGTGCTCATAATGTATTTAATGCACATACTTTAGTGACTGTCCCCCCCCCCCTTAGGGATGTGATTTAATGCAGAGCTAAGCAGATTGAGATTTTGATTCTGATGTCACCATTTTCCAAAACGTTAAATAATTTATATAGCCTCTCTACACTTCAGTTCTTCATTCATGATGTTAGGAAAAAACAATGAAGCCTCTTCATGAAGCTGTAAGGGGTAAATGAAACGTTGAACAGAGACTATACACAGTATTGGTGACTCCATAGGTAGAATTTATGTGGGTCGGAAATATTTTTTTTTCCAAATTCCTGAAACAAATTTGTATTTTTAAAAAGGTATGGCCCCAGTGATATATGCACACCGCCCTAGAATAGCCTGCATGCGGTAAACACTATTGAAATCAGCGTGTTCTCGCCTAGATTCTCACCCCAGTGGACCGGCACGGAGAAATAACAGCTGGCATTTAGCTCTGTTGGGCTTGGTTTCTACAAATCTTCCCTTAGCCCCTGTCGCCCCCGAGTCACAGGCAAACACACAGGGCATCATATTTCTTTATGTTGAGCTGGAAGGGATGTTCATGTCGATAAGGAACCTTCCTCCCACCCCACTTTGTCTGCCCTGCACTTAGGAACCAAGGTTGAGTTCAAACAGAGGTCAGGGAGATAAAAGCCCGAGGCTTAGCCACCAATTCACTAGTGTGATGCCTAAAACTTCCGTCATTTATTTATTGCCATTAAAAGGGAGAAGCTGGGGCCTGTGTCCCGACGGCTACAGACAGAAGCCGGGCTGTTTATTACATCTCCTTCAGCTGGGCAGCAGAACAGGCCCAGGCCATTTCCCCTGACACCTTGCCAGCCCACACGCTGCAGGCTCCGAGGAAACAGAAGTTTCCACGCATCTTATGAGATCTCTTGGTATAGTCCTTTTGAAAACGTTGTTGCAAGCAGGAATATATGCAGCATAGGCCGGGGGAGGGGGAAAAGGAGGAGGCTGAGCCAACCAACCTTGGGAGGAAAATTCAGACGCCTAAGGACCGAAGAGCTTCCAGACCCAGGGGAGATTTACTGCAGTTCACACAGCCTATTTGTGTCAGAGGCGAAGATAAACAAGAGGCCCCTTCAAAGTGAACAGTCACTTAGAAGACGCTGCGAGCATTCCTGGACAAGAGCAGAGCTCAGCCTCAGCGCCAGCTGGTTGCCATCGAGTTGGGTCCACTGAGGACAAACCCTTTATCCCTTCCTCCGTTCTGTGCACTGGCCCCTTTTCAGTGTTGGTGCGGAGGAATCCTAGCCAGACACAGAGAAAGGACAATCGCATCACAGATTTGGTGGATCGAGAGAAGTCAGAGAGGAGCAGCCAGGAAGCCTGCAGGCAAAGCCTTCCCAATCTGAGCACTGGCTGCTGGGCCTGCGGGTGTCTGAGTGTTGCCATTTCCCTCCCTTCCCTCCCTCCCCCATTCCCACCCCCCCCCCCGTTCCCCCAAGCTGTTGGTTCCCCCACTCCTCGACTTTGGCTAAACAAGCGAATCGCTGTTATGTTCTTTTGACTATGAGTATCAATGCCCAGGGAACCTCCGTTCTGTGTGGTGGGTCCACAGGGTCCGGGGCTCCTGTTTTGTGCGTGGAGGTGTGTGCTGCTTCTATTTAACTTCCAGATCCGCCCCCGGGTGAAGTCTTGGAGGCTGGCATGATATTTTCACCGCCTCTGATGACACACTCAAATAAAGAACGTCTCATTTTGCTGCAGAGCACTGAGTCTGCGAAGCCAACATACATGTGGTTACTATTTGCAGAATTTGGCATTTTCTACGAATAGTATAAAACAGGCATTGGGTCGGCTGTCATGTTTTGACAGGGTTGTTCTTTTTATCCAGAATGCCACTCGCCTCACTCTCCCCTCCTCCATCCCCACTCCGTATTTGAACAACAACGCTACCATTTTTTTTTTTATTTAAGTGTACTAAGGAAATTGATGAATAAAAGCAGTAAGATTGGAACTGTCAGGAGTATGAGGCAGGGAAGCAATTACCCTGCAGAGAGTGCTCTCCTGAGGGGTCCCTGTTAGGACTCTGGTCTGGTCAGATTGTCTCCAGAAGAGTCCTCACCCAGCTCCAGAAAGGTGAGCAAGGTCAGGGACCAGAAAAGCAAGCAGTTATGAAGTATGAAGTGCAGGTTTGCAGGGAGCTGGTCCCTGAGAAGGGAGTCCTAGCTCCTTGTGGTCTCTCCAGAATGGTGTTTTCCTAACCTCTCAGATTTGTGTCTTTCCCTTAGTCACAGCCTGGAGAGTAATGAAGTTGAGAATGAGAAATAATTTCAGTTCTTCAGGGCAACCCAGCTCTCGGTTTCTACTCTGGGTCTAAACCTGGTGTGCTGCTTTAACTTCTCAGTGAGAGATTTTCAGTGTTTAAAGAGCAAGTCTTTAACACACAGACACATCACACACACACACACACACACACACATACCACACACCACAAACTACTCTCTTGAAAACATGTTGGATTTGAATATATTTCTATTGAGTCTTGCATGTGTTTATTAACTTCAAACACTGAATTTGCGGACTGGGAACACAAATCAATTGATATAATTCTGATTTCAATGCCTAGACCTCACATTAAAAAGAGAAAGAGAGAGAGAGAGAGAGAGAGAGAGAGAGAGAGAGAGAGAATCTAGGCATGGTGACATATACTTACAACCCAGCACTGGGGAGGGGGGCGGATGCAGACATAGGTTAATCTTAGAACTCATGGCCTGGGCTAGCCAGGTTAACCTAATTGAAAAGACATAGTTGGCATGAGAGACCCTGTCTCAAAAAACCATGTGGACAGTACCTAAGGAATGCCATCAAAGGTTAACATAGAGTCTTCACACTCAAGCTCATATATTCATCCCTGCACACACACACAGACACTCACAGACACACATGCAGGCACGCACACTTGCATCTCCAAATTCGCATGCACAAATCCCACTATGTTTACCTATGATGAGTATCTACTGGTTTCTCTCATTTGTATCAACATATTTCACTGGATTTGTTTGCTTATTTGTTCGTTTGTTATTAGGCGACCAAAAGCCCCATGGGACAAGGTTGAGTACATTTCCTAGTCGGTTCTTCAGGTTTATGTCAGAACGGTTCCACTGAGTGTGCTCTTTTCTTTATGTGCAGAAACAAGTCGTTTGACATCAGAAAAATTAACTATCTCTTCAAGAAACACTTGTTTTCCTGGATAATCAATGTTATCATGTATGTTTAAAGGAACAATGCAATTTCAGTCAAAACTGAAACTGGTTGTGGAGACGCCCATGCTTGCTTGCAGTGATGACATTATAAATCCAGGCCATGTACAATATTATCATTTAACTGTTATTTATGTTTTCCTAGACTTGACCCAGGCCAAAATTCTGTCCTTATATTGCCCAGGATATAAGAGAAAAGTCAATAGCTATGTACTCACCATTGAAATATATTTCACATATGTGTAATATTTATGTGTTATATATGTGCATCATGTATATACATATGTAACTTTTTCATCTCAGGGAACTCTCTGTGGTGTGGAGCAATCACCCTCTCCCATTACTTGCTGAGTATATACTGTCTGGTAGGCTTTCAGAGGTAAGAGAATAGTTTTTATAATTAGCAAAGCTATTTGCTAATTGCAGGGAAGATTTCGCGAGACTCTTTTATGCAATCCCTGCTCTAGCCAATTTTGAGTTGCTATAGCAAAATTCTTGAAGACAAATAACGTGGAACAGAAAGAAGTCTCTTTAGTTCACCATTTTCGAGGCTTGAGGATGTCAACAGCTTGGTGTCTGCACGGTGATGCTTCGCACCATGGCAGAGAAGTGGGAAGGAAAACAGATGTGTAGAGAACTGGAGGATCAGCACCTGGGAAAGCAAGAGACCAGGGAGGGGCCATCGTGGCTATCCTAGCCAGATTATTTTGGTGCTTGGGATTGAGCTGAAGGCACCTGCAGCAGGCAAAGCTCTCCAGAGACTTGCTGCAAAAATGACAGCATCCTCGAAAAGGAAAGCATCAATCAACTTAGGAGGAGAAGGTTCCTGCTAAGCCCTATTCTCTTAAAAAATTTTGTTATGTTTTAATTAATGTGTGTGTGTGTGTGTGTGTGTGTGTGTGTGTGTGTACCAATGTGCCATAGCATGCTTGTGGAAGTCAGAAGACAATTGAGGGAATCAGTTCTCTCCTTCCAGCCTGTGGGTCCAGGAATTGAACTCAGGTTGTGAGACTCGGTGGCAGGCACTTTGCCTGATGAGTCATCCACAGGCTCTAAGCCCCGTTGCTTCAACAACACCACTCTGCTGAACAAGCATGGGACATGTGAACCTTTGGGCAAGACCCTCCAACCATACCCAAAGCATACCATAATCCTATTAGATTGTCCATTCTCATGAGACATTTCACATCACATTTCACAAAATAGTATGCAGCAGAAGTTCTTCACCAAGCGGCTTAACAACCACACAACTTCAAAATAAACAGTGCAATTATCCAACAGGTAAACGTTATTGTCAACACATATGAATAAATGTTTGTATTAAACTCTTGTCATGAAAATCATAACAAATAAACAGTTTATTTTTCAAGCAAGACAGAGCATTCTGGCTAGAGAGAAAAGAGAAACACTGGGCAGACCGACGTAATTAAGTATTGAACAAAATGTTATTATGGGAAAAAGTAGTGTTCTGTGAAAGAGGAGATCAATAAAAGGACATGGTTTAAAAGAAGGGCAAGGGAGGCCCTGCCACAGAACTGGCGTATGATCTGAGAATTAAATATTAAGTTAGCTAATGGGTACAATGAAGTGTGTCTGCCTAAGAGAAACAACATGTGTACATTTACCAGAGTGGGAAAAACCAACTCTATTTAAGACATGGAGGAATTCTGGGAGTATAATAAAAAGGGAGAGAGTCATATACAGTAGCCTGGAGCCACAGGCAAAAATAGATCATGATGGGCCTTGCAGGCCAAGTGTATTAGTTAGGCTTGTCTAGGTTGTGTGGCAATAATGAATAAGTCTTCAAATCTCTGTGACATAGCAAAGTAAATTTTTGTTTTTGTTCTTTTGTTGAGACAGGGTTTCTCTGCGTAGCTTTGGTGCCTGTCCTGGAACTCGCCCTTGTAGACCAGGCTGGCCTCAAGCTCCCCGAGATCTACCTGCCTCTGCCTCCCGAGTGCTGGGATTAACGGCAGGCACCATCACTGCCTGGCCAAAGTAAAATCTTATTTTCGCTCTCTGATGTCATAGGGTGATATGGCAGTGATGGCAGATGAAAGTCCACTCAACTAATGGGGGGAACAAACTTGGGCAAGGATACACAGATGGGCCGACCATGCTTTTGACTCCCCTGACCCAACAGCAGTTAGCATGTCAATACAGTTTCATTGATGAGAACTGGTTTATCTGACCCATCAGGATAAAAACAATGATTTGGAATTATAGTTTAGTTGTTTTCCCAGCAAACATAAAAATAAATGGTTGGCGAGACCCTTCCCAAGCGCAGTAAAAAGAGAAAAGCTGTACTTAATAATGAGGGTTGTTTATCCAGCTGTAGCTTTGCTACAGCTCCTGCCCTGGAAATTCTCAGGCTGAAATTCTAACCCACAAGTAATTTTATCTAGAGTTTAGATCTCCAATTTGATGATAGATTCTAAGAGTAAAGGTCTTGTAGGAAGGATGCACGACTTTCTAGAAAAGTCCCAAGAGATCTGCTTCCCTTTCTGTCACCAAATGAAACAGCAAGAGATATCCCCTATAAGCAAGAAAGCGGGCTATGACCTGCCATTGGGTCTGCTAAGACCATGATATTAGACTATCTAGACTCCATATCTGTTAGCAGGAAGAAAAAGAAAACTATTTGTTGTTTATAAGCTCTCTAGACTACGGTATCTTGTTATAGCAACTGACTCGACTAAGACAAACAGAAACTCCTCACTTTTTCTGTGAATACCCTCTCCCGGTGAAAAGTGTTTAGGAGCTCTCTGGTGGGCTTTGAGTAAACTTTCAGCTAGGATTTCATTTTATTTCCTCCCCGATCAGGAAATTCCGTTATCTCTGTGTTTCCAGACTACTTTTCTGAAGAATTCCCTGAGAGGATTAACTTTAGCAAGGAACCTTACAATCGCAAAATACACCCTTGTGGAGGGTAAGTCCACAAAAGCAAATAGAATCAAATCAAGTAAGTGAATTAAAAACCTCTCAGATGAAAAGATAAAAAAACACTGCAAGCTCCAAGAGATAAAACTAAGATGCTTAAGATATAAAGGAGCTGATCTTGGTGGTGCAAATCTATAATCCCAGAATTTGGGAAAATAGGATTAGGGGTAGGGTTAGGAGGGTTGTGAGTTCAAGGTGAGCTCCCGGCTGCTTTAGGCCACATAAAGAAATCCTCAATCAACAAAATCAGAAAAGACAAAACCAGAGAAGTGATTTAAAAATAGAAGGAAGTAAGAAGACAGCATACTAAAGAAGCAACCCTAGTGTACATGCTACATGGCATCCCCCCCCCTTTTTAAACCAGTTTAGTGATCTAGTCAATGAGAGGATGTCACCTACAGTCAAGGCATATTTTCCCCTCTCAGTTACAATTACTAAAAAAGCCCTTCCAGACACACCCCCAAGGTGTGCCTCTCTAACTGTCTGGGTGCTGCTTCAACTAATTATGTTGAGAATTGCAAATAACCACCACAAGTTGTTAATCATTAAGTGTAGATGTGTGTAAAAAGTGCAGGAGTGACTTTTTAAAAATATATGTGCCCAGAATCGAGCTTGAATAGGGATAAATGAAGGGGAAGACTGAAAGGAGGATGAGGAAGGGTATACTTAGAAAAGGGGGATGGAGGGGCATTTATGAAAGGTAGCACCTTGTTCTTTTACAAAGCTGGTGCCAAGTTATATGAAACTGAGCAAAACCACAGTGGGGATGCAGTAAGTGTTCTGCACACCAAATAAAACACTTCTCATCTCATCACAAAACCAACCCTTTCATCTTACTATCTTACTTCCTCCTTTGCAGCATCATTTGAGGCTTCCTACATGTCCTTACCCTGAGTGTAGGGTTATCACAGTTTCCTGGTGGTCCTCCAACCCCCACCCCCATCGCCATGACTTTCCAGCCTTCCTGCCAGCTCTCTTTCTGACTCCATCCCATGATTCACTCAGCTCCTGTCAGAGGGTGGCTGTCTTCTAGATAGCGGATGTTCCGCACAACCTGGGATGAATTAGCCAATTCAGTGGCTGGGAAGCTTTGGGTCAAATCCATGGGGACCTACATCTTATTATGAAAATTTCATAGTTAGAAGCGATTTAGTGGATAGGAAGGGACAAATTATAAATCTCTCCCATTAGGCGTCTCTTCTCCAAAGCAGAGTTTGCGAGTTACAGAATGAGCTGTTGGGTGATCTTGAGATAACACCTACCCATGGTAACAGTCAACTTCCATCTTCTAGAATATTGCCAGGTAACAGAAATACTGTAACTATAAAAGCAACGGAATCTTATGTTTAATCCTTTCTGGGTGTGATCTTCATATACACCATCTTTATGTAGCTAGGTCAGCCAGCATGAGTCCATGCTCTCAACTGATAAACATAAATTAAAAGCACACACTGGAACAAAATATCCCTATGGGATTTTCTTCTCAGATTTGCAATGGATCTGCTTTCTCTCTTTCTTCCTCACTGGCAGAATCTCAACTTTTGTTGGAGCTAGTAAATGCTCATACTTACATACTCATGTTAGATACTGGTGGAGAGCACATGGAACTTGCTTTTGGAGACTACTCTTTCCCGATGCACATGCTTTCCTGATGTACAATTTCTTTTCTGTCGTATAAGCTGTGGATTATAGCCATGATGGCAGAAACCACAACTGCCTTCCTGTGCCTGAACACCATTGGAGACCAGACGGTAATTTTGTTCCCTCACCTCCAAGCTGCTAGCTCCAAATTGCTGGTCATATCAGATGAAAACAAATCTCTACTGTGTTCACCCGTGGTTTCATAGATTCTTCTTTTGCATCAAGGGCTAACAAATCTTAACTTTTCTATTTTTTATTATTTTTTAATTAGAAGGGCTAGAGTAGTAGAGTGCACTAAAAAAAAAAAAAAAAAAAAGTTTCTGAGCCTAGGAACCACAACTGAGACCAGGATCAGCTACTTGATGGGTTCCTATCTGCAGTAGAACTGGATTCAAGTTCGACTTCCTCGCTTCTTGATCTGTTCTTTGGGCTCAGATCTCAAAGTTGATGTCAAGTGCCCACCCCCTAGTGCTGTCCCGGGATAGATTCATTAGTGGCTAGCTTCTGTAGAAGGAAGTTAAAATTATGCTTAAAAAAAAAATCTCCATGGAAGAAAGTTTGAAAGTGCTCTCCTAAGTACCACACATCTAGAAGAATCCATTTAAAGGAGGAGTCAGGCTGTTTCTGACCCAGTCATTTGTTTTATGCACTGCCAGCAATACCATCGTAGCGGAAAACATATTTTATAGTGTGCTGGGTGGCTGGAGCACACTCGGAAAAACATACACTAATTCCAGGTCAGCAAGAAAGATCCAAAGCACCGAGACAAGACCCAAGCTGACCCCTTTTAACTCGTGAGTGAAATGTTATTTAACTCACCCAAGAAATCACGGGAAAATGAAACTAAATCTCAAAGAGGAATCAAAATGCCAGAGAAAGAGTAACTCTCTTTGGGGCAGTGCTGTGAACTCAGTTTGCTCTTATTGTCGCTTTTAAAATAAGAATCCAAAGCACTGGATGTGTTTTTTTTTGCAAACCTATTGCACGTTTGAATGGACATTCTAGTTTGTGCTTTCCTTTGTGGGGTTGTGAGACTATCAGTGAGCAACTTTGGGGAACTTTTAGTGGGTATCTGGGAACGTCAGGTAAAGACTCCATGAACTGAGTCATCTCCCTAGCCTCATTACTATTATTATCGGTCCCATGAGTTAAAAACTCACTAATGTTTTTGTATCCACTTGCTCATTCTTCAGGGTTTGCCTTCACTAAGATCTCAATTTATATCTATTCTTACCCTAAATTAGTATATACCGATGAGGATTCTAAATCTCTTCAAAATCTTCTCAAAAAATACAAGCAACAGCTCTTGGGCAAAATATATATATATATATATATATATATATATATATATATATATATGTATGTATGTATGTATGTATGTATGTATGTATGTATGTATATATGTTCCCCCTACTAAACCCAATGACAGATTTTGCCTGATTCTTTAATGAACGTTGTTGGTTCTGGACTATTCTCACCAGTAATTCCTCTAATTTTACTCAAGTTGCAATCAAAGTAGCTTAGTAATAAAAACTGGGGATACTGTGACACAGGTGACAGCTTAAGACATGCCTGTCCCTTTGATTCACTTGTCTTGTGGGTTTCCTGTGTATATGGCTTCACTGTTTTTAGAGTTACCCATGCCCTACCTAACTCTCCTTTTCTACTTAGGACTAAGACTTTCTTTAGGTCTTAATAAAGAGCTGCCCTTATCTTGCTAATATCTGTTTACTTATGAACCTTCCAAAGAGATCTTGTTAGCAGTCGAGAGCAAACAATGGTCCATATTGCTCTGTGGCCACTGTGCAGTGAGGCATCAGCAAGGCTTCAAAGGATGCTCTGAGTGTTACTGGTGATTGGCTTCTTTCTGGTTGCCAGTGAATGGAGATGGCAGGAACAATTTCATGTACCAGAAAACAACACCCAACAAAGACTCTAACACAGTCAATTACGAGGGCTATTAGAAAGTGAAGATGCTTTAACGGAGTGAAGATCCAGGGGAAGAGAACCTTCCTTTGGGCAGCCAACTGATATCAGTGTTTTATCATGCAGCCTCAACGCTCAGCCTAGAAGACAACGGGAATTCTTGTATTTGTGAAGCTACAGAGAGAAGCATGAAAGATGGAAAAACAGTGAATCGATAATCCGTTTTACAAAAAAAAAAAGTGTTCTAGACTTTAAAACCATTCTCTGAATGTAATGCCAAATGTTTATAGCAACCAAGATGAGATGAGGAAAATCGCTGCGAAGCACAATGTCTCGAAGGATTTTAGGGATCCACGAAAGAACATTTCTCGCCACCCAGTACCCAGGCAGATGAGTAAGTGAAGTGCCATTATGAGCTGCCAGCTCTGGAATGGGTTATTAAATGGATGAATGGTTTTTCCAATGTAATTCAAGGTGTGTGACACAACTATTACTAATACATATAAAGAAGATTTTACTTAAGTGTTTCATGCACTGAATTCCAAGCCACAAACAGTTTCTCTCATGGCATAAACAGTCTATGTAAAATGCTCTATTTTAAGGTCAAAGTTGCTACTTTGTCCTGTGGAATCCGCATTTAAGGAAATGATTAGCTTATATGTGGTAAAGGGTAAATAATAGCAGTGGAAAATTGACCATGTTATAAACGATGGTATTAAGGAGAATCATTGCACTGGGCAGGGTGGTACATGCTTGTAATCTCAGCACATACTTGGCTAAGACTGAATGATTGACACACGATCAAGGACAGCCAAGACTACATAGTGAGATTCTGTATGTCTTAAAAGGTTAAAAATAAAATCTCTGAGTCCAGTAGCTCTACATCTAAATTTTTCAACAAAGAAAATAATTTAGAATAAAGAAATGACTTTCATTACATGTTTTTTCCCTCTGTTGTTTTCCATAGTAAAAAGCTGAGAACAGTTTCACTGCTGGCAGAGGTTGTAGAATAAGGGAGGTAAGGAAACCTGGTAGGTAGAACCTTAAAACCATGAAAGCCAGAGGTAAGAGAGACCCAGAATAGTATGTACAATGGAGCAGAACATCGCTTCCCTAGAAATTTTTAAAATTTGAACAAAGATTGAAAAGAAATTGAAAAACCAGAAAACACTAAAATTAACCAGAGTATTGAAGTTATATAAACAGTTAGGAACAGTATACATACACACACACACACACACACACATATATATAGAGAGATATAATTTATTAAATATTTTTTAAGAATATTAACTTGCATATGTAATTTAGTTGTCTTGTTGTATTGCTGTATAGTAATTGGATTAAAGGAAAATAGAAATTTATAATTTTAAAATGACTTCAGATGAGAAAGAGTAAATTGACGAGGGTCAAGAGATAGGGGATGCTAAAACCTGCAAATCAAGATTCAAATTACACATTGAAGTTTGAAATTGAAGGAGGAGCCCTCTTTCTAGTTGACATTTCGGTAGACTCTTTCATTTATCTTTCTGCTTCATGAAAATCTCAAGACTGTGATTTGGCATTGAGTTTCTTCGCTGTGGCAGTGCATGGAAAACTAACTGAGAGTGCTAATCAGACATATGAGAAGGGTCTTTGAACTCAGGGTGATGGGCGGTGGCCAGCACCATCTTTTACTCTCACTGCATACTCAGAACTGTGCTAGAGAAGTCAGCTAAGTGGATAGACATGTCTACTGCGGATGCCCACCATCAGGACCCAATGTTCCCATTACTTTAGATTATCATCTCTGGTCATTCTCAACTTCAGTTTCCACTAGAGCAAGGATAGCTGTTGTATTTGCTGAAAAGGACATGTAAGATGCCTTTGGGAGTGTGGTGTAGGGCAAAGAAGTCTGCATTACAGTCAGGAAGGTTTGATGTGTGTTCTTCACCCATTAAGACATTGGACTTCAACAAGTAGCTCCCCTCTCAAGGCATCTATGTTTTATAAAATGATGCAGCAGTGTTCCTCGGGTATAGTGTTGCACTGAGACCTGTCTACAGTACAAACACGTGAATGGGCTGCTGTAGGCGGAACTTTCTGTTTCACCTGCCAGTTCTCAAATAGCTCACTTGGAGACTTAATGTTACTTATAAATGCTCAACCAATAGCTCAGGCTTGTTGCTATTGAATACTTATATTTAAATTAAACCATATTTCTTATCTATGCTTTGCCACGTGTCTCATGGCTTGTTACCTCATTTCCTACAGGTCCTGCTTCCATGACAGCTGACTGGAGTCTCCTGGGACTCCACCCTTCTTCTTCCCATTATTGTCCTCATTTGGTTGTTCTGCCTGGCTATCAGCCAGTTTGTGTTTTATTAAAACCAATCTAAGTGACAAATCTTCAGAGTGTAGGAAAGGACTATTTCACGGCATCCTTTAGTAGATGGTGTTATAACCCAAAATACTACACACCAGTGATGGCTGTAATTGCAGGGAGGAAGAGAGAGAATGCTGGATAGGAAGTAGCCCCTGATACTCAGGAGTGGAAAGAATGTGTGGGCACACGAGCAGTGATGGGGAAGTAATGCATGTTTATCGTGCTTGGGAAGTAAGTGAGTGACCTTTTCACCATTCTCGTGAACAAAAGACGCAAGGCAAATTTGTGAAGGTAGACTGAGTGGTAGCTTTCCTTTTACTTAGCTCCCCCATTCAACGTGACGTCTTTTCTGTTAGACGATACCTCCCGTGCTGTTCCATTTTCCACTGCTGTAGAAAAAAAAAAAACAGCTGAGCTCAACAATCTCTGAGGAGGAAAGGGGTTTTCTTAGTTTGTTTGTTTTGCTTTTGTCTTACTGTTTCTGCAGCCTCAGACCACGGCTGGAGGGCTCCATTCCTCTTTCTGCCTGTGATGGAGCAGGACTCAAGTTGGGAGTTTGCAGTAGAGAACACTGCTCACTTCATGATGGTCAAGCTCCCAATGATCCCTGCTAGAGCAAAGCTCCAAGGACCTAGGCAACTCTCCTTCAGGATGTCACAAGTCCTAAGTGTTCTGCTGTGGACTCACAGTGATGCCTTCAAGGCAGGCTCCGTACCTAGTGCTTGCCTAGAAGAATTACGTCTTGACCTGAGACCAGAGGCCACCTCCTTCCTCTATCTATCACCTTTCCCACTCTCTCAGCTACCATGCCAATGCCTTCCTAAACTCTCATGTTTGATTTTTACCTTCTAGGTTGACTTAAAAAAAAAAATTGGTGATACTTTCCCTTTCTAATTCCCTAATTTCCACCCTGTACAGCCTTTTTTTTTTTCTGCCATGACTAATACAAAAACATGCTTTTACAAGCTCCCTCGTGAAGCTTTCTTGTCTTTTGAGTCACGCCTTCTTTGAATCTGTGTTTTCTTGGTTTTTCCCAGTGCAGAGTATGTTTCAGTATTCCTACTTTTGTTGTTGCTGTTGTTTTTCAAGATAGGGTTTCTCTGTAGCTTTGGAGCCTATCCTGTCCTGGAACTAGCTCTTGGAAACCAGGCTGACCTCGAACTCACAGAGATCCGTCTGCCTCTGCCTCCTGAGTGCTGGGGTTAAAGGCGTGTGCCACCATCGCCTGGCTCTTTTCTTAGATCTTTTTCTTGGAACTCACCTCTATTCTTTAGTACTTTCTTCTTCATTTCCTTTACTCCAGAAAACATTCTCCAAAAGCTTTAGGATAAATAATATTGCTATAGTTAAGAATATCTCACCTGTGAACTTATGCTTCTATGAGCTTGTGTTTTCCATGAAGTAGTTTAAGTAGTAATCTATCTCCTATGAAGATTAAGCAATACCATCTTTAACAAATGTCTTTACACAGAGAAATTATCTAAGAATCTTGTCTTTCTGTTACACTTTTGCTTTTGTTCAGGGACTACACAATCTCTAGGATTGTCCACATGGGATTGGGGACACTTGGCTCTACTGTGTAACAATTTCTAACCTGTCATCAGAAACAGGAGAAACCAATTGGTAGAAATTTCTTTTAAGCAATATTTTATTGTTGCCTACAAAGCTGGTACAGTGGATTGGGAGATACCTAAATACATATGACTCTATTTCTTTGCTTGGAGTTCACAACCACTTGCATTTTTTGGCATCCACGTTCTTAGATGCGTTAGAAATAACCACATTGTTCTTTATGTCAAATTAAGCAAAGTGATGTGTTCACTGATCTTTTTTCCCTTTTATGGAGCCTCAAGTATCAACCCTGAAGAGCCAACTCCTAAAAATCTCACAAACCCTAGCCAGGTTAGATATTACCCTATTGGTTTCAGAGAAAACTCATTCTAAGTACAGACAGGATCTTGAATCAGGATTTTAAGGTGGAAGATTCACAGCTTTGTGGAATGTGCAAAGAGTGGATAATATTCAAATGTTGTTTGGGTGTGTGGGCACACCTTTAATCCTAACACTCTATAGGTAGAGAAGGCAGATCTCTGTGAGTTTCAGTCCAGCCTGGTCTACAAAGTGAGTTCCAGGATGGCCAGGGCTGTTACACACAAAAACCCTGTCTTGAAATGCCACCCCCCAAAAAAAATTCATATGTTGCTTAATGTTGATTTTATCAAAATAATTTACTGAATTATTTTATTTTCGATTCATAGCAATTATTTTATAGATGAATGGGACATTGAATTTTTTATTACATGCATGCAACATATACTGATCAAAATAGTTTGTGTTTAGTGTTTCTCATCATTTCATTATATGTGAAGCCTTTGAACTCTGCTAGCCTGTCCTAAAATTTCTCAGAGTTTAGCACGAGCTGTAGCTATGCCACTGTCATTATCGCTTTGGGATGAAAAAGGAAGAACAGAGAAAAGGAGGCAAGATACATAGGAGCTTGATCAGCTTGAGATCTGGAATTCATTGTAATAAATGTATCCAAGTTCAACCTGGGCACCATAAAGTATAAATCCCCAATATGGAGAGCTGATCACATTTCCTCCAATGCCTCATTTACTTTCAAATGTCAAGTACAAGCTTATTAAAACAACATTCCAAATATTTTATCTGGAAAAGTTCATTTAGACATGGACTTTGTTTAATGAGATGACATAGGAGTTTTCCCTCAGTACACATTGCAGTCTTCTGAGCCCTCTTGCCCTGGATAAACTAACTTTATGAAGAGTTTCAACAGTCATTCGGTCTCATACCCTTGACACCCCATGGTCCTCTTGAACCCTTCATCTCCTTCCTCTAAGGTCCAAATCATTTCAGCCCCCAAAACGTCGTGCAATTATCGTCGAGATTCTGCCATCTCACTTCAGATCCTTCCGTAGTACCGTTTGAGTCTCCATACATACCAGCCTTCCATGCAGGAGTAATTAAGGTTCACATTCCCTCATCTTTGCCCCAGCGAAGATCCTATATCTCCCGCAAAGCAAGTTTTTATGACAATTTTCAACAAATTGATGCAAGACCATTATCATAAACTCTTATTCCTCTAAAGTATAACCTCCTTTTCCAAAGTTGGTATCTCAGCCTGCTTTCTACATTGCAAGGTCTGACCCTTTCGTTCTTTCTTCTCTGCACTGTAGTTATGACCTTTTTTTTTTTCTGAATCCACTTTAAACTCTGTCCTAATTTTCCCTAGCCAGTTTTTCTATGTATCATGACTTGGTGCTTACTCTCCATGCTATTTGTGCATTTTTCAAACATGTCAGTTTCATTTATCCATGGAATCATTCACTTCGTCGCCTACCTTTAGGAATACCTCCCAAGGCTGTCTCAAGGACTCATGCGAAATGTCAGGGATGATATCATTGTTAATTGGCCACAGGGATGAAGATGTTTGAATCCCAAAAGATGAATGTGAATAGGAGGATGGAGTATATAACTCTTTCAATCAGAAAGATTTAATCTTCCTTAACCTATGCTACCGTATATGCCTTTGGCAGTACAGGTAGCACACAGCCTATATCACTCTGCAGAAGGGCATAGTGGTACAACTGTTTAGCTGGAAGATTAGAATGGGAGACACTGATATGAACTTGTTGGCATCCATGAGTGGAATACACCACAAGAAAATCATGCTATGGAATCCATCTATATCAGCTGTAAAGAGAGAAAGTTGGTAAATGTCAAAGTGTAGAATTTTTCTTTGTGAAATTTCAAGGGGTTATTTTCATGAGTAAAAAATCACACTGCATTTTATAACTTATTTTGCTTAAGTTGAATGCCTCATAACAAATGATCGAGCCATTACGCTAAAAATGGTTACTTCTTCAGAAAGCTAAACTTAGAAATACCATATGAACCAGCAATTCCAGTCCTGGGGATACAGATCCAACAGAACTGAAGCTAGTTTCTCAAATGCTTCTACCCATGTGTTCATGGAGTACTATTAATAAGAAGCAAAAGGAGAAACAATCTTAAATGTCCATTAGCAGATAGATGGATAAATCAACTATGATATATAAATATTGAGAGTTACTTTTTAGCTATAAAAAGAAATGAAGGCGTAATACATGCTGCCTTATAGCCGAGTCTCCAAAACACTAAACTATGTGAAAGAAACCAGACACACAAGGTCATCCTGTGGATGCTTCTGTCTTTATGAAATGTCCAGAATAGACATATTTGCAGTGGAAGAAAGCAGATTGGTCATTTCCTGGGGCTAGAAAGGAAGATAGCAGCGAGTAACTTCTTAATAGACAGAGGGTGTCTTAGGGTTAATAAAAACATTTGGAGACAGAGTAAGGCAGGGCATGTGGGACATTATGAAATGCGCTAAACATCACTGAACAGTAGACTTGAAAATGGTTACTTTAGTCTGTGAATTCTTCTTGAATATAAGAGGTACATTCTCCATCCTTACCCAACACGTTGAACAGATCTACTGTTTCTTTACACGTGTTTCTAGCCTTCCATGGAAAGAAGGAGAGAAAGCCCTACAAAATGTTCCCAACCATCCAAGGTTTTATAAATCATTTAGAAAAGAAACCCTAACCAAAACACTTGGATAATGTCACAAATCAGGCCGTAGTAGGATAGTGCTGTTATTGTTTGAAGAGAGACTGCGTACTTTGTTCCCCGCCCCAGTTTTGTGGCTAGGTTTTGACCCTAGGCAAGTCGCTCTGTGTCCCTTAGTTACAGGAAGAGAAGATTAAATGTGACAGTCTCTAAAACTTCTCCCAGGCCAAAAAGGGTTGAGATATTTTAAGCACTGCTGTATAGTGGAGCTGAAACATGTCATGGGAAGTAAATACCAAGAGAATATATGAGAGGCAAAGGTCCCTGGGAAATCCCTCGGGTGGCAGAAGGGTCATGGGCCATTGCTCAACCTGGAAGGCTAGTCTGGAAGAGTGACTATTCTCAAGAGGTATGTCAGAGAGAACTTCAGCAGACATCGATGGGGCTGGTAGATGTAAGTCAATTTTCTGGGAAAATTGTTTTCTTAAGTTATATCTAAGGCATTCATTGGACTATCTTCTGTTTAAAGCATACAAAGGCAGGAGCTTCTATATAACAGCGGCTCACATATGGAAAATTCTTTATAACTCTAAAAATTCACCAGCAACCCAACCCCATGTGCAATGTTTTATAATTATGATCATTTAATTACATCATGCCTAAATCTCTTATTTATGGTTTGTACTCAACTATATTCATTGTCAACTTGGAAGTAATGGTCTGAAGTTGGGATGAGAAACAGTCAGGTATGAAAACACGGAGAGAACTAATCTTTCATGCTCATCGTAAGTGCCAACTTCAATCCTACTAATTTGAACGGAGTCTCCACGTGAATAACATAAAGCAAAGTAACTAATGTCCTACACAGACATGTTCTCAAGACCATTAGGATATATGGAAACTTTTTAAGAGTGATAGTGTCTCATGGCTGTCACAGTCCGGCCTTCCTGTTAGTATGGAACAGTGTGCAGAGTGTGGGCAGCTTTTTCATCCTTTAACAGGAGGAATATGTCCTTAAAAACGGGCTCTCCTCTCTGCTATTCCATCCTGTGTTGATTACCAAATTCAAAGCTCCCCCTGGGGGAGGTTTTTCTGACATCTCTTGGCTTCTATCTACTGTTGAAGATACCTGCCTTTGTTGTCTTATTAAATTGGAAATGTCCCCACTTTCAATAAATGTCTTTGCCATCTCCTACCTTCAGCGGGGGCTTGGGGCTGGAGGACAGACATGATACAGAAAAGGCATTTGAGGGTTTGGAGACAACGAATTCCACAATGGCGCAGCTTGGAAAACCTGTGATTACCTGTGGCCGTGTTCAGGACAAGCCACTCCGGCCTCCCCCTGAATGTCCCCTCTCAAATACATATTCACATACAACACAGACAAGCAGGTATGGTCCCCCAGCCATTGCCTCTGGCTCTGCAGATGCTGGGGTGGCAGGCTTTCTTCTAGAAAGGCAGACAAGGAGGGGTGTTTTTTTTTGTCCATTTTCACACCTTCTTCAGCAATTTTCTGTGGCAGAAAATTTGGGAATGGAGAGAAGTACAGTTGCAAAAAGAAAAAAAAACTGTTTATGAATAATGGAACACTTCAAATCCATCTGGTTCCGAGACATTTTTTTTTCTTAGTTTCTCACTACAGCCAATTATATAACATGCTTGAGTGAGATCTGGTTCTATCCCGAGGCTCATTCTGCTCTCAAATTTCTACATTGATAGTTGCAACCGACGTTGGAGGTTAGTAGCCATATGGTAGCCCAATATGGCACTTTATACTCTACTTGTGATACCGTGGGTGATAGTGTGGCCAACATAAATCCACATTGTAGTAGGTGGAGAAAACGGAGGACCCGGAGTGGGGAACATGGAAGGCCTTTCATGATTCTGGCAGCATGTAGTGATTTCTCTTTTCAGTTAAGGATGCTGTGAGCTTATCCCATCACTTTTCCTTTGGTGCCTACATATATTCAGTTTATCTCTGAAAAAAATGTTGATTTTCCATGAGAAAGACAGTATGGCAAAGCTTTGGTTTAGGGCAAAAGTATTTCCTTTATACCATTCTTCAAATAACTATGTTCTCTCTCTCTTTTCACTCTTTCTTATCAATATGTAAATTCAATCTATAAATGCATGTATTTTTTAATGTGCATATTTCCAACAGAGAGTATTTAGATATTCTAATTTTTGTATTTCAATATACAAAATGAGAAATAATGATATATTGAGCATACATATGTACCAGTGTGGATCTTTAACACATAAAATATTTTAAGAAACAATAAATCAATTTCATGTCCTAGGTCCTATAATTTTATATCAACAGTTCCTTATCAGCATTAAATACTTACTTTGCTGAAGAACTGAAAACTTTATATTTACCTCTTAAACAAATTATTTTCTTTCCAGGTTCAGGCCTCTCTGAAGGTGTCCCTGGAATGGAAACTTCTGTTATTATCATTCATCTTCATAAAGGAGGAGTTGCTTCTTGGAAAACACAAACAGGAGGCCTTGGTGGCTTGGCCAACAAGGGCCGAAGTGGAGCTCAGCTGCCTGTCTGCCCCGCTCCCATCATTTGCACAGAACTGTTCTGATCCTCCTGGCTTCTGAGCTCCCTGGATTCTACCACTGCCCCTACGATGCAAGGCCAGAGCTGACAGAGACAAAGAAGCTTCCATTAAACAAGCTTCCATTTCTTCAAAACTTGCTCTTTGGGAAGGGTGTGGATATGTCTTTAATGCATGCATTTTTCTCTGTATAGTTAAAACATGTAACTGACAGTCTTTCTCCTCTCTCAGAAAGAGCTTCATGTTTTACAGTTTTTCATCAGATGTCCCAAGGCCCTGAGTCTTTTGCTTTATTTATTACCACCTAGCTATAATCTTGGAGGCAGAGACATAATTTCAATATTAGCATAGCCCTCCCTAATATCCAACAAACACTGTATGTTCTTGGCAGATGGCCTAAATTAATACCTGTAGATGGAAGAACAGAAACAAGGCCTCTTGTAAATACTAAAGCAGGAACTGCACAATGAATTTGGGCAACATGGATGCAAAATTTCATTCCAAATAGTCTAAAATAAATGACAGACTACATGGGATAGCTTTCCAAACTCAGTGGAACAAATTTCAGGTTTTCCAATGGTGCATCTGAAGACTAGAACTGTCGACAGTGGCTTTTCTGAGAATTTTGCATTTTCCAAGGAGTTTTGATTTGCTTTAGTTATCTATGTTGTTTCCCACAGGAGAATCAGCAGGAGGACTCGCATGATCTTATTGGCCTTTGGGATTTCACTTCCTCATTGCTTCCTAGTTTGTAGGCAGTAGATTATTCAGCCATACCTTTACGTATCATCCAGCAATCTTTTTATTCAACTAAATCCAAATAATGATGTTCAGATGAACGATGGGTTCAGTTTCTTGTTTTTTAAGTGGGTGTAGTTTGATTACTTTCTTCATTAAAAAACATAAAACAAAACAGAAACCCATAATACAGTTTTTCTTATTCAGAAACTGAGGAGAACAGGGTAATGGGCTGATTAACTAGCTTCCACTGTGAGTGGTCAGTAGGCTCAAATATTCCCCTGTGAGTAGCTTAATTCAACCTTGGTCCTCTCGTAATGTTTTCTGGCTTCTTCAATAGAATAGAATATATTCTCAAAGTTGAGTTCCGTATTCAGTAAGAACTGAGCTCTTACTGAATTGTCTGCATACTTTCTCAACTGTGCTACTACTCCGTGGAATATTTCTGCTACACAGCCTGGTACTGACCAGCTCTCAGTGATGATGGAAGGTCATCATAAAGCCACAGCATGCTCACTCCTCATCTGTCCCCTCTGCCGAGTGAGCCACATGAGCTATGCTAGAAGGAGACCTTCCTTCTTCTGCTTTCTAGAACAAGCAAGTCTGTGTGTCGACCGCAAAAAGGGCAATTTAATGCTCCTTCTTATTTATGATTTTTTTCCTAGTCTATCCATGACGTAGACTCCCTATGCTTAATTCATTTAATATGCACCGCAACGACAACAAAACTTGTTAGGATTCCTTTGCTTGGTTTGTATAGAAATTGGTAGAGGAGAAAAATAAAGAACACACAGCTTGGGGCTAAAGCAGGCACCTGAAAAGAGGTGGCCAGTAAGCTTCTACCCATGAACATGGCCGATAAACAGTAGGAGTGACCTGCTCCAACACATAACCATGAACTCTTCCTTGAGGGACAATTGCCAGCTTTGGCCTTGCTTTGTAACAGTGCCACCAAACCTCCTTTGCCGGTAGCATGATGGTTAACAACCCTAATATGAAAGTCCATTTCAATAAACACACTGCATCTGTTTGACTTCATTCAAGGAGACTTCAAGTAAGCCAGCATGTTCAGGGATTAATTAGTGAGGCCCACAGGAGAACTTTCATGAATTCAGGAAAAGAAGAAACTGCTGGAACCGCTGGATTCGGTCTACAGTCATTCTCCATTTCCTGGAAAGTTCCTAGTGTGTCTGAAAAGCAAAACTAAAGTTCTTTACTTGGCTAAATAGCTCTCCCAAGTCAGTGGTACAATTCAGTCTCATATGGTCATCTATGAAGGTCATCTGTGTCACACAGCTGCCATCCTACATCCCTCTTTGTTTGGGCCTTTGGTTCTTTACTTCCTCCTTAAGTATTTCAAATGGCACCTTTCTTCTTCATGCCAACCCCATTCCTAATTCTTACCACATCACTTTAAGTCTTACAGAGTGGCATAGCCTCCCATCTGGTCTCTATCTCATCCATTATGACTGTGCCGTGGATTCATGGGAACACTTTTAAAGAGGGATGAGGATGTCACTCAGCGAATACATTGCCCACCATACATAGGCAGGATACTAAGTTAGGCCCTCAGAACTGGTGGAGGAATAATAAACTCAGGAACCCATGTCAATCATAGAGGACTCTGTCCTCTGCCACTCCCAGTAACCTCTCTAAATAATGAATCATTACCAGAGCTTCTCATATATTGCTGCATGAAATTTTGCCGAATAGACATGAACAAATACCCCCCCCAACAGAGTACAAATGAAAAACCAAAGTAATGATCCCACCCAAGTCCAGCTTTGCAAACCAAGGAGCTCATCGGTCCTGTTTACAGAAGCAAAGTGCGTGGGCTTTTTTAAAAAATCATAGGTGACTTCCACACAGTTGCATTACTGAATACCCTCACTCCACACAGACGACAACTTCCCCTCGCTGCCTAGATGGAGTCCCCACCGTCCGTTCATCTTCCGCATGCTCTGTTTTCTCACTTGCCAAGGCCATGAGATCACATGCAGCTGAGGCAGAAATACACACAGTTGGTAGAGAGGTGTGAGAGCCAGTGCCTGAGATCTTCGAAGAGGGTATTCTAAAGTATACTACATACAGCGTATCACACTTTGACACACATGATGTAGACAAATAGAGCTGGGGAAACAGTAGCAGACAGCCAGCCTGGGTGTGGACCACCTGCCCATCCCAAAGAGTAGAACTCAATGCCCAGATAAGCACTGTTTCCACATCTGGATAAAAGGCTTTGACCATGAAATAAAGATCATTGCAGATCGCATATGCATATAGGAAAGGAAAAGACATTTCTCTAAATGTACCAAGATTTTCAAAAGAAAGAAAGCATTCAAAAAACAGAAAAATTGGGCTCCAAGTACAGTGGAGCTGATAAGTGTGTATGTGCAGTTGACTTCTGGCTTCCACATGAAAATGTCCCAAATATGAACATACACATAGACAAACACACATACACACACACATACACGCACACACATTTAGAAGTAGTCCATGTAGCTAAAAATACAAATTTTATAAGTCAAAGCATGATAAGGGTCTCTTTTCTAACCACTTTTTGTTTGTTTGTTTGTTTCAAGACAGGATTTCTCTGTGTAACAAATTGTTGCTCTCCTTGAACTTGCTTTATAGACCAGGCTGGCCTCAAACTCACAGAGATCCGTCTGCCTTTGCCTCCCAGGGGCTGGGATTAAAAAGGTTCATCGCCAAGCCCGGCTTTGTTAACCTTCCTAAATAAATTTCTTTCCCTTGCTTGTTTTGGCAGTTCCACAGAGGTTTTATGAATCCATCCTATTGGGGTATGTATATAGGCGCGGGGCTCACAGCCTTATGAGCTATCACTAAAAACACAGAAGGACCTTTGGTACAGTTTCATAAAGTTTAGAGCTGTTTTCCCAAACAAGAGTCCCCAACCTCTCGTTCTTTTGTTTTGTGATAGCCACGGAAAAGGAAGACCTGTGGTTTCAAGTCTGGCGAGGCAGGTGCATTTCCTCTCTCCAATCTTGTATGACTGGTTACTAGATAATTCTGAAAATAAATCCTGGGAAATTTATGCAAATCTAAGTGTCCAGTTCATAATTTCATCTCCTGAGGAAGCTGGCCAGGCGTTTCAGAATGTAATGCATGTACAACCCGGACTCTAAATTGAAAACGAGCATGTTTTAAACAAGTCCAGTGGAAAAGAATCAACAGTAGGACTAAAAACACCATATGCTTCTAACAGAAAAAGTTGCCCAGAGCAATATGCTATAATGGTATAATTGAGTAAGGATCCAATTGCATCAGGACCAGCAAGGATAGTAAGTTGGGCCTGATAACTTCCGTTGGCTGGTTAAATTGACGTATTAAAGCAAGGAGACTCTTAGAGTCTTTTCTTTCTATTAGGTAAGAAACATATCACTGGCTTGCCTTCTGCTTTTAGTAATGATGAACTAGGCAATTTGGGCTGGTGAGGATAAGCAGGGAAGCCAGACACAGATTCTCTTTAAGGATATACTACTGCTGACAGACTCTGAAATAAAAGGGGGCTTAGGACACAAGAAAAGATAGAGGCCCAGGAAATGTTGTTAAGTATGGAATTTGGAGCCACTTTGCCCCCGTAGTAGCTGTTGTTGAGGGCAAATTAGTCAAGCAGTTGAGCGCTCATCAGTCTTCCTGACCACCCAAGGCAACTGTAGAATTGGGAAATAGAGTCTGGAAGCCAGCATCAAGGCCTCCCATTACTGCTGAGCCAATGAAGAACACCTAGCTTCTGAGAATGAGTGTGTGGACATAGAGGCTCTCGCAGGGACTCTCCACTCAGCTTCTCTTATTCTTAATCAGAAAGTTGAGAGAAGAGAATTCCAGATTGCTAACAAAGCTAGTATCCGGCAGAAACAACTGCCAAAGAAGGAATAAGCATAAACTTAGGCCTCACATTATTTCCACAAACCGTTTTGAATATATAATGTATAGAGCACAATAAAACATTAGTAGCTTATAAGAAAATAAAGCCACATAAAGAAAAAAATAGTAGAAACCCTAGGCATCACACATGTCACTAAGGAATGAGTTACTGGAATTACCAGACAGAGAATTTAAAATAAATGTGCCTACTATATTCCAGAAGCTGGGTAGAAAAACACAGCAGTCAAGAAAAAAAAAGTAAAAATAAGAATAAAAATCACATTGGTACCTGGGTGATCATAGGCGGAAAGTATGGGTAACAAAAGCTGAGGAATGCAACTAAAGCCAGACATACGGGGTAACTTACAGCTTTATATATGCAATGTAATAAAATAAGAAGTCATAAACTAAAATAAGAATGGAAAATTTTTCTTTCAAAGGAAGAGAAAAAAGAAAATTATAAAGGAATAGAAATAAATGTACAGGAGAGAAAATGAATACTGACAAAGAATTTATTAGGAAAATTATTATAATATAGTCACTGTAGTTATATGGATGCATTTTTATTAAGGAATATATTAGAGAAACAAAATAATTTATATTAGGGTTATGGGTCATATCCTATATATTTGAACAATGTGTTCAAATGTACACTGAGTAACTGAGACCAAGAAATGTAGCATATTATTAAGAAACCTCAGCCCAAACACAGCCAATACCCATCAATAAGTAGTTTATGATTACATAATAGTGGACACACAAGGAGACTGGTATACCACACTACACACTAGAATTTGATGAGACTTCCCAGCCAACTGTGGATAAATAATGCCAGGCACAAAACATTTGTATGAATTTTAAAATTATGCAAACATCAGCTTACATGCTTAGGCACGCTTATGTAGATGCCCAACATAAAAATATATAAAGAGGGAATAACTAAATTTCCTCCTAAGCAAAGAGGAAAGTGATCTTTGTCAGGAGACTGAGGAGAGAATTTTCTGGAGATGAGGTTTAGGGGGAAGTTATAGCAACAGCATTGAATTTACATGTTTGTGCGTGTCATTGGAACCATTTGGAATGTGCTTTACATCCACAATCGTTAAATCTTTGAAATCAGGAGAAAGGGTGGACCTGCCAGGCCACTGAGTGTTTCTATTCTATCCAGCAAGTCCTTTGAGGATAGCAGAGCTGTTTAGTAACAACACTCTCTGCTGCCTGTGCTTTTCTTGGCAAAACTAGAAATCGTCCTCTTTGATCTCTTGGAAACATGATAGGATTGCAAGTTTCTCTCTTTACTTCCTGTTAGCTGAAAAACGTGAAGGCGGCTGTGCTTTGTATTCCATTGTTTGAGCTGCTTCTCCATTTACAATGTGGAGAGCAAGCTCGGAAGGTAGCCATCCAAGACTTAAGTACCTTAGGTCCCTTGTCACTCAGGTCCTAAATATGAGACACTTGTGGAGCTTAAGTTTGTGATGCTGTTTACGACAGTTACAGTGTCCCCGTGTAATGATGTGACCAGTTCCATAGGTCAGGGAGGGTCTTGAAGTTTGGAGAAAAATGTGTGACTATGCATTTTATAATTTATCTAATACCTCTAACAATTATTACAGAAATATTCTATGGTTCAGGAAACATGGGTGCACACTCAAGGCTTTTCTTCCTGATGGGATGTGACTCAGAATTTTTTTCTGTCTGGATATTATGTTAGCTTTCAGTCCCTATGAAAAAAAAATGTGTGGCACAATAAATTGAAAAGGAGTGAAAGTATACTTTGGTTAAGGGTTTCACAGTGGCTTGTCCCAATTTCTTTCAGTCTCTGGCACTCCAGTACCTTATGGTGGGAATGTGTGACAAAGGCAGCCACTCACGTCATGCATCCAGCAAGTAAAGACAGACGTAAGAAACGGACAAACTTCCAACATCCACATTTAGGGCACACCTCAAAGACCTCATTTCCTAGAGGTTCAACCATTTCCCAACACCTTTTCAGTCCAGTGACCAAAGATTTTACACTGGGACTGTGGAGACACATTTCAGATCCACACCAGATCAGACAGCAAAGGCTTCATCCACCTTGGTGGCTACATCTTGCGGGATGACCAGAGTATATGTGTGTAGCTGCTGCTTGAGGCATGGATTATTCTATAGGCATTCAATAACTAGAGTTTGAGAATTCACCCCAGAATCATCAAACTATAAACATACCACATTAAATAATATTTTGATAGAAAGAGATTTTTGAAGTGTACTCTCCTCCCCTCGGACCTTCCTTGCTTAGTGTAACACTCTGAGCTGGTCACACGCAAATCTTTTACCCACCTTGTCCCTCTTGAGCCGCAGAGGTTCCCAAATAATAAAGCAGATCCTTCCTGCGCTTTTATCTGCACTCCCTTCTCTTTTAACAAATGTTTTAACAAAGTTGAGACTATTTAAGCACCCGTTCTTGGCAAAATGTGTCATACTATGCTATGTATTCTGAGACACAAGCCATCCAGGGCTTGCCTGGCAAGATCCTGAAGCCTCCGGTGGTGCTCTGAGGTAGTGAACACCCTGGGAGCCGGGAGCTGATTCTGAGCCTCAGGCAGAAAGTGAGAAGCTGTCTGCATTGACATCTCCTTCAGGTCTTCAACACTGCCATGGCAGGGCTGAAGGTGCTGTGGGACTGTTCCTGGTATAATAATTCCAGCATACATAAGTCTTAATTCTCTTAATTATTTGAAAACTCACTTTTCCATTAGAGAGAACAGAGTGGGCTTTCCTTGAAGGTGTAATTAAATCCATGCTGCCCTGGCCTTGTGGAGACTTAATTCCTGTCACATAGGTTTGTGCTACAGTGCCCCTAAATAATTTCAATTGAAATAATTGGTGTTTCCCTGGGAAAATTGTAATGAAAAAGTGATCATCATTTCAGCCCCAGTCATTTATTTAATAATCTGCTGTGGATTGCCAGGCATAACGAGAGTTACTGAGAACGACAAATAAATTAAAATCTCATCTGACTGCAAAAACTCAATCTAATCCAGTGAGTTGGAACAGCTGGGAAAAGAACAACATGTCACAGATAAAAAGGAGCTTCAGGCCCTTATAACAAAAGTTTGTGTTTGAAGCATCGTCTAGATTCTCCCTTCCCCCCTTCCGTCCCTCCCACCTGTCCTCCTATTTACCCTCTTCCGACCTCTGAAATCTTCTCTCACTGTCAAACAGTCCTGCGCCAAAAACTTATTCATTTTAACAGAAGTCAGTTCTTCATCCGAGCCCCGTGTCCCTAATGTGTGTCACACTCTGCCTTGACCTCCCTCTAGAAATATTCTTTCACTTCACTTTCTGTGGCAATCAATTTCCTTCCATGGTTGCTCTGTTTCTTAGGCCCATCTTTTAGAACAGAATCTGCAAGTCCTGCTTTTATTTCCCCAGCTCCTTTCCCCTTCTTTACCCCACAACTTTTCTCAGCACACACATCCCTTGGTGTAAGAGGTCCTTCTGTATTTCTGTTGCTTTCATTGGTTGAATAAAGAGACTGCCTTGGCCTTTTGATAGGGCAGCCCTTAGGTGGGCGGAGTAGACAGAACAGAATTCTGGGAAGAAGGACAGACAGGCAGACGCCATGGTTTTCCTGCCCGAGATGGACGCTGGTTAGACTAATGCCGGTAAGCCACAGTCAAGTGGTGATACACATTAATGGAGATGGGTTAAATTAATATGTGAGAGTTAGCCAATAAGGGGCTGGAGATAATGGACCAGGCAGTATTTAAATGAATAGAGTTTCTGTGTAATTATTTCAGGGGTTAAGCTAGCCAGGCATTGGGAACACGGCCTGTGCCTCATACAACATCCCTCACCAAACACCAACATCCAGCTGGGATGTCTTTTCTGAAGCTAACCCCATCGTAGAACTCTCCACCATCTCCCATAGCCCAAATGTTTGTGTCAGGAGCAACTTAAATACAATACTAAAACAACCAAAGATGGTTCTCTTCTCAACGTGTTATTTTTACTGAGTTTCCTTTTTTTCTACCAGGATAACAACCCAAGAAACTTTTACACCTCTCCCTATCTTATGTTCAGACCCAAGGAGTCAAGGATCTGCTGAATCGGTCTCTTGCTTGTTGTCAGTCTTCTTGCTTTACTTTCCTCCATTCCCATAACCACTCCGTGCATTCAGCACTCCATCATCTTCCATCTGCCAACCTTAGGACCTTTGGTTCTTGCACTAAATATAAATTTTCATAGTTCACAAATTGACCTTTCCTTAATTATACAATACACACATGCTCAAACACACACCTAAAATTAAGGGCTCTGTCCCTGTGTTTAGACATTTTTGTTATACTTATGCTTCCTCCCAAATACAGTCTTTAATCCATGAAAAGACAATGCATTAAATACACCAGTCTTTCTGATCAGCACTCACTAGTCTGTTCTTTTGAACTCTAGAAGGTCATAGCCTTAGGTCCACCAAGAAAAAAAGCCCTTATTTCATGTTCATGTGACATCCTGAATGTACCACTTAGGGATGGATGGTTTATTGCAACCAACTCTTTTGTCTCTCACTTGAATGTATAGACCATGCAGTGCTTCGTCCTTAATAATTTTCACACTTAGACAGTTCCTCCAACTTAAAAAGGGTTTGTTGGTTATGGAATGAATGAATCAATGATGTCTAAGATACCACTTGGAACCACAAAGATACAGGAGTAAATTCACCCTATTTAGGAATTGCTAACAGTTTCATAATCAAAATGAAGGACTAGATCTGTCACAGAAGACCTCAGAAGCTTCAGCCTGCAACATAACAAGACAGATGGAAGTTTATCATTCATTCCAACCACCTTGTGAATCACACATTCCTCTTTCCTCATGTGATATTCAAATTAGATGCTAATCTGGATGGTTCACTACTGGAACTCTTTACTTATCTTGCTATGCAACAAAGAGTGAATGCTGAATGTTCTTCATTCTCCAGGAGAGTGCATGGTGGAATGAGTATAGTTAAATGGAAATAAGGAATTAGATTAGTATTATTTCAGCCACAACACCTAATCGGCAAAGGTCAGAGAACAAAGACAGTCTAGGGATACCAGAAGGCTCTTAAACGTGGATTATTGTACCATTGATGTTCAATCACATAGACACTTTCTCCTCCAGTTTGTGTTCTGTTAAGCTTGTGGGCCTGGGGCTGCCTCTGCATTGCAGCCCCTTGACATGATAAACATGCTGTTTCCTTGAGATTTGCCCCAGGAGATAAACATTTCCGTTTTTTTTTTTCCTCTTGCAAAGCCAAGAAAGCTAATAATTCCCATGTCAGGCAAAGAAAAAAAGTGAAACCTGATTCTGTGTGATCTCTTACAAAAGAGGGAAAAGGCAATAGATGGTTCACCGCTGGTCGCGTGAATTGTCAGACCTCTCTGAAGATCGTTTGAAAAGAACCGTCCACCAGGCTATAAATAACGGCAACAGACAGTAATTTGCATGGATTAAGCTTGTTAGCATTCATCAATTTATGCATTTTAAAATACTCCCAAATTCTTGACCAGGGGTGTCTCTTTGTAGTGAAGGATTGATAGCGGGAGTTAAGGAATCTGATGAATTTAGAACTCGGACGAGGAAAAGCAAAGCCGCCCAGATCTAAACTGAGATACCATTAGTAGTTCCCATAAATCAAACCGTGTTTATAGTGAGGATACAGTTGAATTACCATCTGGACTTTTTAACCTCGACATTTATTTCCGAATCATTCCCTAATATTGGAAGCAAACTTAACCCTTCCTTTCATCTTGAGTCTGCCCGGACAGCAGTCGGTTCTCTTCGAGAGAAATGATCTGATTGCTGATGGAGACAGACTGTCATGCATGACATGAGCTTGGCTGGAATGGCCGAACTCTTGTGTAATATTAAGCATAAAAGAAGGGAAACATCCTTAGCTTTAAAAGCACCTCGCCTGCCTGTGAAGAATGCAGAGTAGAGTTGGAGTGTGTAGTGAAACAGGAAATCTGAATTCTAGCTGCAGAAGTCGGGGAAATGTAAAGGCGATTCTGAGCTTATAATCATCTAATCATCCCGACGCCTGCCTTGTGAAGTTATCGACAATCTTGACTATGGGGAGAAATGCACATGGATTTTTACATGTAACACAAAATCCTAAGTAAATAACTCAACAGTTCTCAGCAAGTCCGTTATGTCTACAGCCATGTTTGGCCTCGGGTTGCTTTATAGTTTTCTGCAGACATTTTTGTTTTGTTTTATACATGACAGGAAGAAATAAAATAAAATAAAAACCCACTCAACCTCCACTTAAAAAGCACTCTTTTTTTAAATGTTTTTTTTAAAACATTCAGATTTTAACAAATTCCAAGGCAGGATGCTCCAGTATTTGGGAGGGTGTTTGGCCTGAATGGGGTAGATTGGCAGGAAGAAGAAAGGTAGCTGTGTACTGGGAAGCAATGGTGAACAAGTCTGGCTAAAGAGGGATAGATTTCTTTACCAGGATCTGCATAGACAAAATTTGTGTTCATCTTGTTTGAAACAATATTATGATGAACGTTGCTGATAATTAAGTGGGTCATTGTCTTCCTGTGTAATAGTGTTACTCCTTCAATGAAAGAAGAGATGGCTATGATTTAAAGGAAGGCTGTACACAAGTCAGTGTAAATCCAGGGTTTGGGAACATACAAATGCACACGCACCAAAACAAAACACCCATGTCACTGACTAGGGAAATCAAGTTGGACACATTTCTGCAATTTTTATGAATCAAGACTTACCTATAACTGTCTGGCATTTTTAACCAAAAGGTTAAATGAAAAATAATCCAGGGCATATGTGTTATCATAGCCCATTCAAATAAAACATTTTAATACATCATTTATACAGTCATGAGAGTGTACTCTGGTGATTGAAATTTATGCATTTCTTTATTTACTAAACTTTCAAATAGAATTGAAAGAATGCCTTGAATTATTCCCCAAGTAGCATTGACATTGACTTGTATGAAATTCGCTTTCCTTCCTTCCTTCCTTCCTTCCTTCCTTCCTTCCTTCCTTCCTTCCTTTTTTTTGTGACATGGTCTCCTTTACAGTTCAGGCTAGCATCTATTTCATCATGGTGACTTCAAACCCATAATCTTTGCCTCAGTCTTTTGAGAACTGGGATTTTGGCTTTGACATTCACTTTTGATGAATTTCCATAGACCACAGAAAGTAAACAAAGAATCGATGAACCCAACAAGCTGAGGTTTCAGCTGTGAGTCTCCTACAGCAGGGCCGAGGCCTGAAGTCGGTAGAGATGCCACCTATGACTTTATAGAAGCACATGCCATGTGGCAGGTCTGTGAGCAGCTGAACAGTGACCACTGATTCTCCTTACCAACAGGAAGAGAAGATAGACTGTTGTTTGCTACAACAAAGTCCAAAATATTTGCACTTGCTTTCCCATAAACTGGAAAAATGACTGAAAAGACAGACCTTCCCTCCTCTGGCACATTAGCTAAGGATGATTCCATTGTGATTTATAGTAAATAAATAACTTTCAGACCTCTTGCAAAAACAAAAAGTGTTTTTGAGAAGCTGACACCTCAGGTGGTAAGGTAGAAGTCAGAACTTTGTCTAAACCAGTGTGTCATGACCCCTTTGGTGGTCAAATGACCTTTTCACAGAGGTTATCTATGACTGTCAGAAAATACAGATGTTTACATTACAATTTACAACGTTAGCAAAATTACAGTTATGAAGTAGCAATAAAAATAATTTCATGGTTTCAGGTCACCACAACATGAGGAATTTATTAACAGTCTCATACAGCGCTTGGAAGGTTGAGAACCCACTGGCCTAGACTAAGCAAGGGTTCTTTGTGAGGCCTTTACATCTGCACAGCATTCATGCAAGGCTCGTTAGTCCACTTGGAAATGATTGAGTAGAAAAACAACTTAAATTAATATAGAGCTTTGAGTCTAATGAGCTGAAATCAGACTTCGTGGTGGGTATCTTAGCTCAAGCTACTCTAGAAATATAAAATATCAAGGTGACTTTTAATTAGGAACTGATTTTTTTATAGTACCAAAAGCTAGGCATTTGATACCCAGGACAACATGGTCACCTTCTAGTGAAGGCTCTCTTTTGCACTCTAGGCTTTAAACTTAGATCCTTATGAGGCATGAGGAAAGAAATAACCAAAACAAATTTGCTGAGAGTCACTTCCATAAGAGAGACAACCGCTTGGTCCAGGGTACTCCTGTTATAGCTCCATGTTTTAATACCATCAAGGTGGACGTTGGTGTTTCTACACATGAATTTGGGGGATGTAAATATTTAGTCTGTTTAAGCAGGGACAGGCAATCACTTCAGGGTTGGAACATGTGTAATAGCCTAGCTTGCCTACTAGGATCAGGGCTGACCTCGGAGTCTTACCTAGAAGCCCAGCATTCTATTGCCAAGAGAGCTGGAGTATTTACTGCTTAGGAAAATAATACATTTATCTCCTTAGATGACATTTGCGTCTTCCAATTTTAAGCTGTGGTTCTCAACCTTCCTCATGTTACAATCCTTTAATATAGTACCTCATGCTGTGGGTGACCACCCAACCATAAAATTATTTTCATTGCTACTTTAAAACTGTAATTTTGCTGCTGTTATGAATCATAATGTAAATATCTTATATGGAGGATATCTGGTATGCACCCCTGTGAAAGAGTCGATGGATTCTTAAAGGAGTCGTGACCTACAGGTTGGGAACCACTGAAATATGGTGTGATTTTTGGGCTATGTCTTTTTTCTGATTTTAGATGTGAACAATGACCAATCACTATACTCTGCCATTGCCATTACCAACAAGAAAATTTTAGGAGAAAAAAAAAAGGAAAAAGTAGAAGCCACCAATTAAAGCCATTTAATTGAGGAAACATGTGTTTGGTCTCCACTTCATCTTTAGAATCCCATTTCCCCACGGTTTCACATAAAGAAGAAAGTTTAGCCCCAAAGATTGACTGATGAGCTAGCTGGGTAACTGTCAATGGACCTCTTCCCAGGCTGTAGAGGTATCCGCTTTTGTCTGAGAACTTCCTTTAGAAAGGTGAGCTGGTGCCTTAACTGCCTCAAAGGTTGCTGTGATAAACTTCTCTGTGTCACTGTGTCGCCTTTCGCTTTGAGTTGAAGGTTTTTCACGAAAGCCCTTATTATAGGTGACCTAGCATTTTGCTCCGGGGCTGTGGTCCCAACTTTCTTCCTTTAGTCTCTGGCAAGCTAGCTGCCATTTCCTCTCCCTCTCCTTCCTGAATTTACCTCAACCCAAGTTCCAGGCTTTTGTTGAAACACTTTTCTCCCTTCCGCTCTTGTGTGCCCCGTGTCATATTATCTGCAAAAGGTTGCAACCAACTTCCCCTCACTGTGGACACAGGAAGGGGAAATGAAGAGGGGACAAGCGCGCTGAGCTGATTCTCGGGGTCAGGGGTGGGTGTGGGGGGCCCATCAGTCTCAATGGCTTTCTCTGAAGTGTGTGCTTTCTTTTGTTGAAGGCCTACTGCTATTGTGCTGGGAAGCTTTTAATAGCAGTCAGCAGAGTCGCCTAAATGGCAAGGCGAAGAGGAAAAACACTTGGCAAAAAAAAATCCCGTGTTGCGTGTGTCTGGATGTGGCCGGTGCTTGTTTCTTTCTGAGATAACAACATTCCCGCAACTTTTCTCAGCAGTCCCCGGACCATCAATTCTTGCGTTGAATCCTCATGGTGTCTCATTAAAATGAAAATGATTTCACTACCTTTTCAGTGAGAAAACTAAAAATGGAGATGGAAAGGAGAGCGCCAAACACCAGATCTCCCTTTCAAAATGTAAGCTCGGTCACGCTCTTCCAACTTCCCTTGTTGCTCTTAACGTCTGAGCGTATGAGCTCCCGGCGCAGAAATCCAATCCTTCAATCGAGGACAACGTTGCCCCATCAGAAGGGCAGCAAGATTGCCTTTCGCATTTAAATTATTCTCTTCTGGTACAGCAGGCTAATTAATGGGAGTGTATTTCCGTTCTCCGAACCCAGAGATACTTGGGCGATGGCTCTCAAGGTGCTCACACATCGTTCTCTCGCAACCCGTGTCTCTTTCAGACCTTAATTTCCGTAATTAGACTCTTCTGTTCCACCGTCTCGGCAGGGCTGATGGTAGCCTTATGACTCTTTCTTCCGGTTTATGGTGATTACAAATGGGGCCTCAGAGTCACATCGAAGGTGGGAAGCAGTTCTTAACAAGGCCCCACATTCTGAAATGCCACGCTTGACGTGGTGAGTGGACAAGGCCTGTTAAACAGGACATTCTAAACAGAGGGCCTTTGCTTCACGAAATAATCGGGAGGATGCTTTGAAAGTGCCGGGGTAGATTAATGGGTACACAAAAGCCTTTGATTTATTAGCACTCTACAAGTGTCAGAACTAATGGAATAACACATCAAAGCTAACATTTGCCTTCAGGAGGAAGGGCTCCCTAAACATGAGCAGTGCAGAGGCAGAAATTGGACTTTGTCAAGAGAAGTCACACAGGCCCAGGGCTGGCTCCAAGCCAGAGGGGTGATCAGAGCAATGGAAGTGGCCAATGGCTGGCAGAGAAATGGGGTAGGAGGGGAGTAACTAGAAATATGGAAAAGAAAGCATAGAGGGGGACAGACATGGAGAGAGAGAGAGGGAGAGAGAGAGAGAGAGAGACAGAGAGACGGAGAGATGGAGAGAGAAGGAGAAGGGGAAAGATACTGAAGGCATTGTGGAGTTTGTGGTACATTTTCCTCTAAGAACAGAAAGTTGGTCCTTGCTCAGTTAAATGGCACATGGTGAAAGTATTCATCCAGGATAATAATGAGGTGGCATGAACTACATGGCCACACTGGGGAGAGGACTATATGGACTCTCGTCCAGTCCAGCTGGACTTTGCCACAGGCCACATCTGAGGTTCTGAAGGGTGCCTTGGGCATCTGAGTTAGCAAATGAGACATGCAAACGTTCCGTCCTGCAGGAAAACAAATGCAGAAGAATGTTCAGAGAGCCTGGCCACATGGTAGCCTAATGGCCAGCCACATCTTCCTGTCTGAGAGTGGCCTGAAAGCGTCTAAGGAGAAACATCTTCAGCATGGAGAGGGAAATGTTAGGCTGCGCTCCTTTGTAATGCAATAGAATTCTCTGATATCTAAAGCTAAGTACTATAATAGCTCTCAGCTACCAGCATCTTTTTTCACCCTTAACCTCTTTTCTGAGGTACATCCTTAGCATTTTTTTCTTACTAAAATAAAAATAAAACAAGAGCACCAAGAGTAACCACAAAGATTCCCTTCTGCATCCTAAAGTAATTTATACTCATTATAGGGCATTTGACAAAAGTCATAAAAGTATTATAAAATAAAAGCCACCCCTTAATTTTATTAAAGTCCCAACTTTGGAGTATTTGACTGGTTTAGTGGGAGGTGGGTCTGAATAAACTCGGAGTTGATGCTAGTTTAGCTTCTCACTGTTAATTAGTAGGTCCCAGGGCTGGTGTGGTGGCCAGCTGCTTGGGAAGCAGGAGAGGGTGTTGAGTTTGAGGTGAGACCTCGCTTGAAAAGTGTGTGTGTCTGTGGGTTCCCGAGAAAATTACAGAGGACTTTCAGATTTGTATCCCACAACTCACATGATTATAATAACTGTCAGTCAAATAGCCATGGGCCAAATATACTCGAAGACTGCAGTTGAACACTAATTGTTTGTCGCATGCTGATTTCAGCCTCGTACACAGGCTATCTATAAGCATGGAGTTGAGGTTTGACCCCCCCCACACACAAAGCATAAGAAGAAAGTAAATGTTTGTTGTAATTCTTGTCAAACTTTCTCCCTTGATATTTTTCAGAGTTAAATTGCACATATTATTTTGCATACTTTATGAAGCATTGTAGCACAAATCCTCTACCCACGGTGATCGCCAAACTCTGCAATGGTTGCAAAATACTCTACGGAAAAAGTGTGTGGTCCTCAATTATTGGACTTCTAAGTTTTTTGGAAAAACTGCAGTGCAAATGCAATGGAGGAGAACGGGGCTACAATCCCTGTGTGTGTAAGAAAGCTTAGTGTCTCCTCATTGCTGCTTCTCTGAGCACGCAGTTTCCAGGACGTGGCTAAGGATGAGATCAACAGCCTATGAGAGGGCAGGTGGACTATGAAGCAGGCCGACTACAGTCCTTGTTAGCGGCAGAAGTGCTCCTTCACACGGTGGTTCTGTTCAGTTAGTAGACTTGTGATTCAAAGGGAACAAGGAAAGTACTCCAAGTGGGCTCTGTCATGGCTTTCCTTATCAAACTTTTTGTATTCCCCATAAGAAGATCCTTTACATAAATGTCATTGGACATTAGTTTTAATGCTGGATATTCTGTTTTATGGCTATATCCTAATATAATAAAGCATTCAAGGTTTGAAGAAATAAGTTATTCTTTTTCATCTTTCCCTGGCACATTTGATATGAGACTAGATATAATTCTAACTATAACATGAATACATATGAATATTTTCTCTGCTCAAATTTCTGGGAGAGAAATGTTACATAAATGATACACATAGTATACTCCAAGGAAAAAACAAAACAAGAAAAGTCAAACTAAGCTACAGTCCTCCAAAAGGTCATCAGTGTGTGTGTGTGATATACATACACACAGAGAATGAGGACACTAATGTACTATAACATTCTCATCTTAAAGAAATTGAGAAACTATGCTTATCAAGTTTTTACCCAAAGATACACAGAAAAAATTCCTGGCAGTTCTAAAAGTAGATATTACGTGTGAAATACAGATTTTTGTCACTCTATCTTCAAATAAGTCAATTGGGGCTTTAAATTGGAATATCATCACCTTTATAAGTTAACTTGGAAACAATTCACTTTTGGTCTCTAGTACAGTGATTCATATTATACCACATATTAAATAAAATCTTTTAGGTTTTTTTTACATACATTTCTTTTCAATTTTTAAATTCATGTGTAAATACTATATTTATACAATTTCTACTGCTTCCTTCCAACTTCCCTCATAATTCTTCTACTCCCTCTCAAATTCATGATATCTTCATAATTATTATTTTTGCATATAGTGATTAGTATGCTCAGGACTTTTATTTGCTTAATAAACATATCTTCTGAAAAGTATTTTTAGGTATCAGAGAAAAAAGTTTGTATTTGTCTTGCAATGAATGTTGAAAGGTTTAGTGATAAGTGATTTTTTTCCCTAGATATTTTGTGATTTTTTTAAAAAAATTGAAAATAGATACTTTTTATGCAATATATTCTGATTATGGTTTTCCCTTCCCCCACTCCTCCCAGATCTTCTCTACCTCCTTCCCACCCAAATTCACACCCTTTCTCCCTCTCTATTAGAATACAAATAGGCATATAAAAAATAAAATAGTAGTAAATAAAATAAGATAAAAACAAACAAACCAGAATAGAACAAAACAAACAGGAAAAAAAAAGATCCAAACATTTGTGATTTTTATTTTGGAGTAAACCATAACTCTTTAAGTTATGTTAAGCCAGTTCTTAATCAATGTTTGTTTCATTAAGTTGCCTTTATAACTGTTTATTTTAGAGTTTCTCTTATGAATTTCATGAGGTTTTTTCAGTAATTTAATTTCCTGTGATTTTCTGGTTGTACATTAGTTTTGGAAAATTATGAAAATTATATATTCTCATTTTGATATATTCAATTATCTACCCTTATACATGACTTTCTTATCCTGTTACATTCACTAGTATTTGAGAAAACTGAAACACAGTGAGTGGAACACTGAAAATACTTTTTCTTCACTAATGGGAGCTGTATCTAATATGCAGTATTGGTTGTTTGTTTTATCAATGTGTATCAGATGTATCACACTGAAGTATATTAAATTAGCATATTTTTAGAATGCTGTAAAAGCTAACAACAGATTATCAGATATAGTTTGCTTTTTAATGTTCAGATAAAATAACATACATCTATTTCCTTAAATTGAATTATCTTCATATTCATGGAATAAACTTTAACATAGAGTGTTACTTTCCGAATAGGCTTCTAATCTAGCATTTATTTATTTTAAAAATTTAGTTTTATATTTATTTTCAGGTGAATATAATTTTTTAATGAAGTTTGTCAGTTCCTTGCGCCGCAGAAGGAACAGTATAGGTTTCTGAGTCTTTTATTCCATTTTGGGATAAGATTGGGTCACTATGCAACAGCAACAATGACTTATTCCAAGGAGCTTGTCTAATTATATGTGTATAGGCATAAATGTAAACATTTATAAGGCAATTCAATATCCATTTAATAAAACAGTAGAAATTCATTCATCATTGGGAGTATGACCTCCCCAACCATGGGCTTTTACCCTGATTTACTCTACACAACATGAGTTTGCTCCTGTAAAGTGGGCCTTAAATCCAATCAGACAGCAATTGGTTAGTTCTATAAAAGTTGTGCCACAGTTACCCCAGTAAATCTATCTTCTTTGGCATGTTTGTAGTATAAACTGTAACTGAGCAGTGCTGTTGGTGACAATTTTCCCATCAACCTATTTGAGGCTATCCCTATGCTTATGATGAGGCATACTCCATTTGTCAGGGAGACATGCTACCCCATACCATGTAAAAAAAAATAATGGCTTCTTTTGGATCCTCCCACACCCACCCAAACTGCTCCATTCCAAGAAGGCTCAGCCTTCCTTGCATTTCTTATTGTCACCACTGAGTACACGTAGGCGTCACTTCAACAAGAAATCAGCCATCTCATACTAAATGGGGAAAGGTACCTTATTAGGATTGCCCACAGAGATTCTTCACTCTCAGAATATCCAACCGCAGCTACATAGATTATCACCCACCACAGAGACCACACACAACCACCCTTCCCCAGCTAATGTTTGGTTCTGCCAGTTTCTACTCAGCACCAATTCTACTGTGTAACTTCTCATGGGGAGACATCGATACACATGTTTTCATCCCACGTAGGGCAATAATGACAGGCCAATGAAACAATTCCGCTGATGTCTAATTTACTGAAGCACTGAGTTTACCAAACAGGAGCATGAGAGAGACATTACTTACTGGAGAATGAATGACATGGTGAGACCATCATCCCTGAAAAGACCTGCCACAGAATAGGTGGCGACCCAGGAAAGCTGTATCCCTAAGGCTCCCTGTCTTACTTGCATCCAGATCCTTCAGGCAGAGTGCCCTCCTTCAGTAACTGCAATAGTTTTATAGCCATGGTGGAGGACCTTATGAACCTTACAATAGTCATAAACTTCTAGAGCTTTGTAAAATTTGTTTACACCCTAGGTCTTATGAGTCTCCTACTGGGAGGGAATGCTTCACTTTGGAGGAAGTAGCTGCATATCACACAATAAGAACTAAGATGGTTGCGTCAGGATAGATTCACTATCCTGTTCTATAGTGGAATGCTTTGTCATTCACATCAAAATCTAATCATGCAGTGTTTTGTAGATTTACAGGGATGTCATGGTTTCTCTTAAAAATGGTTCAATAGTTCAGAATTCTAGTCATCAAGTTTGTCTTTCCACCATCAGAGCTTGGGAATCGAACTCAGAGCTTTAGGTTTGGTTAAAAGTGCTTCTACTAATCAAGTCAGCTCACTGGCAGTCTTGACCTTTCATAAGCTTCAGAACAAATGAAAAGGAAACCCACAGGTAGGTTCAAATACATCTTCAGTAATTCCTCGGAAGTGCCCCCAATGTGTTTGTCAGCTGGTAGTACCTCTGAAACAGGCCTTATGGTTGCTATTGGTAACACCCATGAAATAAAAGTACAACTAATATGAGTCTGCACCCCTTTTGCATATCTGAAAAATTTAACCGGGGCATTCTGCAGCTCTTTTCGATGATTATGTAGAGTATGTCTAATAATATTATATTTTCAAAAAGAAGACGGAGACAAAACTGTCCCCAGCCTGTGACAAGCCACGGAATCACTTCTGGTCTCTCCCACGCTTAGTGTGTGCTCAAACCTAAACTACACCCAGCACTGGAATGGGAGATTGAAAACCTAAGCGTGATGCCAGGGGCTCACTGTGGAACACTGCCATTTCCAACAGCCACGGTGGCCCAAGGCAGGCAAGGGGCATACCCAGTTGTACAGCTGGTAGACCGCAAAGCCGAGAGTGTCCCAGCCTGGGGCTCTGTCCATTGTACCAAGGAATTCCTCTAAACACAATCCTAGCTTTTGGTCAGTCATATCCAAAATGATAGAAGGATCGAGAAAACGAAGTAGTTTCTGTTTTTACAGGCAAAACTAATTCCCATAACTTTGTCTCAACTCCCTGGCTATGTGCACAATAATATATTCTTGCTAACAATGCAAATATTGACCCTGGGGTTCTATCTTCCTTTGTCTGTGTAAAGAGCTCTCACGCTAGATCAGGTCACACGTTTCATTTGCATGGTGTTGGGTTGGTTCACGTTTTCTCTGGGATCCTGTCTTCTGTTCTTGCTGTATCCTTTTCGTATTGAAATCATGGAGCAGCACATCACAGTCTGCAGTTATACTGGCTGACGGAACAGAAATTCAATCAATCCATGGGAGCAATAGATTCAACCCTGGGAATCTCCAGCATATCCTAGCAGCTGCTGGCAAGCCTTGGGCCTTCCATGCCTCCCAGGGATGCTTCTTCTAAAGAAAAACATGTAGGAAAAGCACCCATTGAGCAAACCTAATACCAGTGGGTGGTTTCCCATACACCAGGCAGGAGCTTTGCACCATTCTCTAAAGCAAAGACAGTGGCTAACCTGTAAAAGGAGACATGTTGGAAGAGAAGCCCTGATCAGTGACAAAGAAAACCCAAGTCTGCTGAAGACAGAAACATGGGACTCTCGCTCTTCGTTTCCCTCCATGTCCTGCAAGAGAGGAATCACACTCAATGGTAAGATTCGAAGTATCTAGGAATCTTGTTTCTTAGCAGTCTAAGAAACAAATCCAAAAATATAGTTCTGGCACACAACGAGCAGCTACAAAAACCTGGAGCAATTCAAAGAGTAAGAATAGATAACAGAGAAACACACAAAAGCGTCCTCAAGTGGATTTAAAGTCACGGCATAATTACAGTGCCATTTTGCACTTGTTAAGGGAAAAGAAACTAAAAATTAATGGCCATTTCCATTCAAGAAAAAAAATGCAGTGAATTGAGAAAAGCACTCATTCATCAGTTGAATCTGGTGAAAAGTTACAGCAATTCGTTATGAAGAAGCCATTACTGCACTGTGAAAACCTGGAAGCATTCAGACAGTTTGATCCAGAAACACGTTACAGGGAGAATAACTTCAACATTCCAGAATAAAAAATGTTCCAAAAGTCTCAAGCTTTTCCAACACTACTGCAGTTCTATCCATGGTAAATCCTATGCCTCACTTTATGCAATGGGTTGCCATGAAAATATGACATGCTAAATAAAGTATTGCATAAAATGACCTCAGGATATGTGCATGGGGTATATATGAAACAGAAATGCTTTACGCTTCAAATTGGGCTTTATGTCCAAGAGAGCTTTTCATGTATATGCAAATCTTTAAAAATTCAAAACAGTTCTAGCCCCCAAACACTTCTAACTAAAGGACTATCAAATAGGATTATTTTTCTTTAAAGAATATTTGGGGAGGGGCTGGGGGGATAGCTCAGCAGGAGTGCTTGATGCTCTTCCACAACTGGGAATTTGTTTCCAGCCCCCACATCAGACAGCTCACAACTTTCTGTGACTTTTGCTCCTTCAATTCCAGAGGATCCAGTACTTTCTGACTTGTTAGGACACCTATGCACACATGCACATATATACAGATAGACATAGAAATAAAAATAAGTCTATAATAATAATGGTATTTTCCACTTGTATCAATCACATCCATAATACACTACCTCCTTCCTACCCCCGCTAGTGTTCTCTTTCTTTTCCTCTCTAGCTTCAAGACCTCTTTTCATTTGGTTATTTTGTTAGAGTAACTGAGTCCAATTAGTGTGGCCCATGTTGTATGGCCATCCACTGGGGTGTGAGCAACCTAATAGTCCATATCCCTAAAGAAGAATGACTCTCTCACTCAGAAGCCACTGTTGCCCAATAATTCCTCCATTTACACTGGGGTCTTGGAGACTCCTCCGCATCCCTATAGAATTCTCACCTGCTTCATCTTCTGTAGGTCTTGTATAAGTAAACACAGCCTCCATGAGTTGATGCATGCAATGGCCACATCGTATCCAGAAGTCAGCATTTCATAGCTTCCCTAACAATTTGCACACTCTTAACATTCTTTCTCCCATCTCTCAGGAAGTTGCATGGGTCTTTGCTTATATGTGAGGCTGATTCATTAACCACTACCCACTGCAAAAAGAAGCTTCTCCTACCAAAGTAGAGAGCGGCATAAATCTTTAAACGTAAACACATGTATTTAGAATACAGTTTGACACCACAGTCATTTAGTAAAACAATAGTAGATCCCTTAACCCCCTTGTCAGGGCCTATGAGCTCTCCTGTCATGGGATTTTGATGAGGTGTTCATTAAAGAGTCTAAAATCCTTCCTGTGGGGCAGATCTCATATTCAATCAAAAGGTGTTCAGATATTCTCATAACTTCATGTCACTATTTCACCAGTACGCATACCTTGCCAACGGGTCAGCATGATCACATTGGGGTCCCGGGCTGGTGAGGCCATTGGCCTTTTCTCCCCCAGCAGCATGTAGAGCAGCTTTTGGCACTATATAAGTCAGCCAGCATGAAGAGAGTTTCCTTGTCAGTTTGAAGTTCGTTTCTCTGTGATCTACATCCAAAGTGAGTAATTTCTTCAGCAATAGGTAGGTGGGAAACCCAGAGCAATAGCAATTATCTTTGCTGTTTTGAATACCTCTGGGGCTTCCCTGGCTAATAACTCATAGTGAGATAACCTGTGTCTGACACTGAGATTTTCATTTAATATCTCAAGTCTTCTGGGAGAAGCATTGTCCACTCATTTTGGACACTTCCTTTCGAAGAGATGTATGTGTGTGTGTGTGTGTGCACGTGCACACACGCATGTGTGAATGAACACATGTGTTTGCAAGTTACTGGATTTTCATTTATCTCCTGTGTTCTAATATTCCCTCTAAACGAGTTTCTTCTTGGGTTGGAAGATCAATGTTTTATATATATCTAATTCATAGACTTTTTATTTTGGTTCATTCTTTTTTCTTTTATTGAAAATAGATTCTCTTCTCTTACAACATATCCTGATTATAATTTCTACTCCCTTTACTCCTCTTAGTTTCTCCCGACTTTGCCTCCCCTCCCGATTCACTTCCTTTCTGTCTCCCATTAGAAAAGAATAGTCTTCTAAGAGAACAACTAAACATGACCAAATAAAATATAATAAGATGGAGCAAAAACTCTCATACTGAAGTTGGGCATAGCAACCCAACAGAAGAGTTCCAAGAGCAGGCACAAGAGTCAGAGACCCACTCATTCTCATTGTCAAAATCCCATAAACACACTAAGCTAACAACTATAATACATAAGCAGAGAATCGGATGCTGACCCATGTAGGTTCCGTGCTTGCTGCTTCAGTCTCTGCGAGCTCATATGTGCCTTGCTCAGTTGATTCACAGGGTTTGTTCTCCTGGTGTCTTCCATCTTCTGCCTCCTCTTCCATGGGAGTTCCTCAGCTCCCAGGCAATGTATTTGATGGAAAGATCCCATTTACTCTCTCCATTTAATGTCTGACTGTGGCTCTCTGCCTGTGTTCCCATTTGCTGCCATAGAAAGCTTCTCTGGTGATGACTGGATAAGGCACTGACCTACAAGTATAGCAGAATATCACTAAGAATCATTTCACTGATACTTACTTTTTTAATGACCAGTAGTGTTTGGTTTTATCCCAGGTCTCTGAACTGTCTAGTCTCTGGTTCTTGGTCACCCAAGTAGTGCTAGGCATGGGTTCACTGTCATGAAGTAGGCCTGAAGCCAACCAGACATTGGTGGTGCTGGCGGTGGTGGTGGTGGTGGTGGTGGTGGTGGTGGTGGTGGTGGTGGTGGTGGTGGTGGGGTGTGTGTGTGTGTGTGTGTGTGTGTGTGTGTGTGTGTATGTGTGTGTGTGTGTGTGTGTCTGCTTCCCTTCTTTTCATTTTGTTGATGTTAGTTTATTTCTTGTATTTTCATGGGTATAGTTAACTTTTTTAGGTTGGAGTTTTCCTTCAAGAGCCTTCTGTAGGGCTGGATTTGTAGATATTGTTTAATCATATAATATTTTATATTCTCCATCTATGGTGATGGAAACTTTTGCTGGGTTTAGTAATTTGTCCTGGCATTTGTGGTTCCTTAGAGTCTGCACCACCTCTGTCTAGACATTTCTTGGTTTTAGAGTCTCCATTGAATATTAAGGTATAATTCTAATAGATCTGCCTTTATATGTTACATGGACCCTTTTTCCTTGCAGCTTTTAATATTCTTTCTTTGTTCTTTGTGTTTAGTGGTTTGATTATTATGCATCAAGGGAACTTTTATTTTTGGCCCAATCTCTTTGGTGGTCTATATGTTTCTTGTACCTATCTAGGCATTTCCTTCTTTAGGTTATGAAATTTTTCCTCTATTATTTTGATGAAAATGTTTTCTGGGCCTTCGATTAGCAATTTTTCTCTTTCCTCTATCCTATTATTCTTAAGTTTTGTCTTTTTATATTGTCCCAGATTTCCTGGATGTTTTGTGTCAGGACTTTTTGTTAAAATATTTCCTTTGACCAATGTAGTCACTTTTTCTAATATATCTTCAATGTCTGAGATTCTATCGTCCATCTTTTATTTTGATTTGGTGAAGCTTGCTACTGTAGTTCCTTTTGGAATCCCTAAACTTGTTTTTATTTCCAGAATCCCCCCCATTTGTGATTTCTTTAATGCTTCTATTTCCGTTTTTTGGTCTCGAACAGGTTAATATGTTTCCTTCAACTGTTTGTTGAGTTCTCTTCACTTTCTTTAAGGGATTTATTCATTTCCTCCAATTGCTTGTCTTTGTTTTCCTGGGTTTCTTTAAGGGATTTATTCATTTCCTCCTTAAGAACGTCTATCATCTTAATAAAACTGATTTTAAGATCTTTTCTTGTTCTTCAGCTGCACTTGGAATATTTAGGACCTGTTGTGATAGAATATCTGGGCTATAGCAGAGACATATTTTTCCTGGCTATTATTGACACTGTTTTTACATTGGCTTCTAGGAATCTGGGCTTGGGATGATTATAGATCTAGGCACTGATTTCTGGGTTTGTCTTTGTTGGCTGGATCCTTTGTTTCTTGGTTTTTGTTTCCCCTATTGATTTTTTGGAAAGTGTGATGGCTGCATGTTGCCTGTTTTCCTGGCCTGCTCAGAGGGTGTGTCCATGGGGAATGCCTGCTGGTGTAGGAGGCTGGGATACTGAGTTGAGGGAAGGAAGTTCTGTGAGAAGGTCTTTGTGATCTGTTGATGGTGGGTTCAAAGAGGAAATGGAAATTAGAACAGGCTTCCTGCTACACAGCTGGGGATAAGACTGTGGGCATTGGAACTTTGAAGCAATAAAGGTCAGTCTTCAGCCTTCTTGTTGCCCTGGGAGGGGCTGCCCCTGGTTTATCGGGGGCTACCTGCTGGGGTTAGGGTATTGGTCAAAGCAATGAGTGAGGGGAAAAAGGTTAGAAGAGATATATCTGTGGGATCCACTGGACATTGGAACAGTGGTTAGGGAAGCCTGCCATGGATGCTCTGCTACATAGCTGGGGTGGGGCAGGGCGAGGGGTGAGGGGGAAGAAAGAGAGAGAAGTTCTGCTGGCATCCTGTGAGTTAGCAGTGGTTGTCTTCTTGAATTAGAGGCTGGGATAAAGCGATGGAGTGAGGACATGGAAGTTAGGAATGGGTGGACTGTTGGATCTACAGGAGCTATGAACAGCGGGGGAGGAAGGCTGCAGCTAGTGTTCAATTGCAGTGCTGGGGAGGAGGCTGGGGAATTGGATTTGGAGGGGAGGAGGGCACGGTGAGGCTCTTCACCTAGCTCACCTGTTTTCCTGTTCTGCTTAGCTGGTATATTTTTCAGGAATAGCCTGATGGTGTTGGGGGCTTGGGTGATGGGATGAGTTTGGGGAAAGAAGGTTGGGGGAGAAGAACTTTGTGTTCCGTTGAGGATAGGGTATGATAGGAAAGATTTCCAGCTGAAGAGCTGCGTATCTGGTAATTCTTTCCCTGAGACCCGATTCTCCAGTTCCCATTCCTCCCATGCTTGATCATTTCTATCCTCACCATTCATTCCCCTTCTCTACTTTCATTTTACCTGTATTTTGCTAAGCCCCATCCCCCCGGCTCGCCTTCCTTAAGTGTCCATCCCAGTAACTGTTTCTAATGTCCTGACTTCTACATGTCCTCCAGGTGAAAGAAAGGAAGGAAGGAAGGAAGGAAGAAAAAAGAAGGAAAAGAAAGAAAGAAAGGAAAGAAAGAAAGAAAGAAAGAAAGAAAGAAAGAAAGAGAAAGAAACAATTGATGCCAGGATCTACATATGAGAGCATGTAGTCTTTGACTTTATTAGCCTGGTGACCTCACTCAGTACTTTTTCTAGTTCCATCCATTTATATGCAAATTTCATTTTTTATAGCTGAGTAATAGATCATTTTGTATATATACGACATCTTCCTTATTCATCCATCTGGATTGATTTCTAGCTGTTGATAGTTGAGTTGCAGTGAACATGGATGTGCAAGTATCTCTGTGGTAGCTTTGCATACATGCTCAGGGGCATATTTCTATTTCTAGGTTTTTGAGAACGCTCCAGACTGGCTTCCCAGTGGCCTCATTACTTTGCCCTTCCGCTAAAATTGCATAAGAGTTTCCATTTTCTGACATTCATGCTAGTATTTGTTGTTATTTGTATTCCTGATGATTGGAATGAGATGGAATTTTTTCCTTTTTCTTTTGGATTTTCAATCATTTAAATGTACATTTTATTGATAGTCTAAGATATTAAATACCTTTTGCACTGTTTACTAGTCATTTGTAATTTTTTGCTTCAATAACTTTTTTTTGCAATACATAGTCCATTTTTAATTACCTTGTTCATTTTCTGGCATTTACTTTTATGAGTTCTTTGTATATTCTAGAGGATAATCTTTTGGCTGGCACATAGTTGGTAAAGATTGTAGTTGATAAGAAACTTTTAATTATTAGTGGTACCATTTGTCACTGATTGGCCTTATTTTGGGGGATAAATAAGCCCCATTTAAAAAATCAGTTCCTATCATATGAACTGAAGCGTCCTCTATAGTTTATCCCCAAACAGTTGAAGACAGTCGAGTCTTATAGTGAGGTCCTTGATCAATTTGAAAGTAACTTTGTATAAGGTAAGATATGAGGGTCTGCTGTCCTTTTTCTTCATGCAGAGATTTAGTTTTACCAACACCATATGCTGAAGATGCCGTCTTTTCCTCCAGTGTATGTTATTGGTGTCTTTGTCAAGAATCAGGTAACTTGTATATGTGTGGACAAATATTTGGGTCCAATGTGTCAGGTGTTTTGTTTTGTTATTTTTGTTTGTTTTTGTTACAGGTATGTAGTATAATTTGAAATAAGATAGGGAGATATACATGCAGAATTCTTTTTTTTTTCACAATTGCTTTGAATATCCTTTTATGTGAATACCTGTTGTTGTCATTGTATAAATTATAAGATTATTTTTTTTCTGTGTCTGTGAAGAATGATCTTGGAAGTTTGATTCTTTTACGTTTGATGGAAGAGTCATTGTCACAGTATTTATTATTTCAGTCCATAAGCATGAAAGATCTTTTGTTTCTTTGAGTAAGTTTATTCCTAAGAATTTTATTTTTGTGCCTATTACTAATGGAATTGTTTTTCTGATACCTTGTTCAGTGTGTTGTCTTTGATATATATGAAGGCTACTGATTTTTGTGTGTGTCATTTTCATTACCTACTGCTTTGTTGAAAGTTTTTGTCAGCTCTAAGCATGTTTTCAAGTATCTTTAGAGGCTCTTCTACAGAATCACATGATCTGCCAATAGACATACTTTGACTTCTTTTCCTGTTCACATTTTTTTAAAATTTTGTTTCTTTTCAAATTTCAAGCACTATATTTAATAGAAGTAGACAGAGTAGGCATTGTTTTCTCTTTACTTTTTTGGTGGAAATTCTTTGCATTTTTCCCAGTAAGTATAATATTGGTTATTGGCCTAATCTATCCCTAGTCTCTCCATGACTTTTATCTTAAAGGGATGTTGAGCTTTTATTAAAGGCCTTTTCTGCATATATTGAAATAATCATCTGATTTCTCTCTAAGTCTATTTATGTGATGGATTCCCTTTATTGATTTATATATGTTGAACCTTCCCTGCTTCTCTGTAATGGAACAAATTTGATCAATATTAATGATCTTTCTCATGTGATCTTGAATTTAGCTTAACAGAATTTTATTGAGAAATTCTGTATCTTGTTCATTACGGAGGTAAGTCTGTAATTTTCTTTTCTTTTTTTGTAAAAACGTACCTTTAACTGGTTTTGATATCAACATTCTTAATGCTTAGCTTAAAGACTTTGAAGGCCCACCTTCTTTTCTAGCTCACAGAAGAAGTTGTGTTGGTGTTAATTCATCTTTGAAGTTTTACTAAGATTCTGTAATGAATCTGTCTGATTATAGATTTTAATACTTAGGACACCTTTTCTTACTGTTTCAATCTTGCCACTCTTTTAACGGTTAAATCATTGTTTTTTTTTTCTTGTTTTAGCTTTGGAATGTCATATGTATCTATAAATTTAACCTTTCTTTGTGATTTTCCAATTTAGTGGAATAAAGGGTTTTTTTTTTTAAAGTATGTTCTTATGATTTTCTTCTTTTTATTTTTGTTAACATAATTTCTTTATTGATTCTTTGGAAATCTCATATCATGCACCCCAATTCTACTCATTTCCTGGTCCCTCCACATCTACCCTTCACCCTTGAAGCACCACCAACCCAAAGAAAAAAGAATTAGAAAAAATAAAATCAAACCAAACAAACAAACAAAAAACCATTTTGCTCCTCCGTCTTTCCCACCTTTCCAACACCTCTTCATTCATCCTAGTGACAGTGGCAGCCATGGTGCGTCACACAGTACACCCCTTTGTCCTGTCAGCTTTACTTGCATATGCTCACTGCATTGAGTCATTGGTCTGGCTCAACGCCTCTGGTTTCTGGTACATCATCATCATCACTGGACCCTCTCTGAAAGCCTCTCAGATATCCTGCTGCTACCCCAAGTCATGGGGATTCTGCAGTTACCTTTGGGCAGGACATGCTTCACATGCTCAGTAGGTCTTAGATGGGGTAGGCATTAGTGTAGGCCAACCCAAGGCCCTGGATGTGGACTTGGGTGGCAGTTAAGCTGGTTAGACTTGGCTGCTGGTTTATTCTGGTAAGGCATGTGGAAGAGCCAGCTCTTCTACACCCACACCATCAAGGAGAGTTCTACCACATCTGTGGTGATGGGTGGGGCCATCTCTCCCGAACGAATGGCCCACCTCTCCTGTAAGGGTTGGGCCAGTTCTCTTGCTGCAGTGTCCAGCGAGAGGCAGAACCAGGCTTTTCAGGGCCAGTGAGGGGCGAGGCAGGCTCAGTCTGGCCATCGGATTTCATCATGCATGGTTCTAATGCCCCTGTGGTAGCACCAGCCATAGACATCAACACATACCCCAGCTGCTGCAGGACCATAGACATCGACATTGCCCTTGGCAGTATCTTTAGCTAAACATCACCCTTGCCCTTGTGGCAACTCAGGTCACCCAGATCAGTATAACCCCCACAACAGCATGGCTCTTGGGCACCAACATGGTCTCAGATGACCTACCAGACCCCATACCTCTGCATGGTGCTTGGTAGTAACAGGAGGCATGGATGTCAACTCAGACCCTAACTGCAATAGGGCCTTGGACCCAGACTTGGCCTTCAGCTGCAGCTCGGACCCAGACATTACCATGGTCTCAGGTGACAGTACAGGCCACTCAGATTGGTAAGGCCCTTGTGGCGGCATGGCCCTCCAACACCTGCATGGCCACTGGTGGCAGCCCAGACACTGGGCATCCTTGTGGCCTTCGGTGGCAGCATATGCCATGGATGTCAATACAGAGACCAACTGCAGTAGGACCACAGACCCAGATATTGTTCTTGGCAGCAGCCCAGGCTCAGACTTCACCATGGCTACCCATATTATCCTGTTCCTCACCACCTTGGCTTTATTTGTTCTACCTCTTTCCACAGCACATAAACTATTCCGCTTCCCTTTCTCTCCCATTTCTCCACCAAACATTTGTTCATCATGGTGGCACCTGCCCCCTACACCCCCTACCCCATTGCAAGATACAGGGCAGGCCTGTGAATATCTTCAGCCAGCCCAGGCTCTGAGGACCCAGGCTGGCCTGCGGCTGGCGTCTATCTGCCTGAGCTGAGTGGCATCAGGCAGGTCTGTGGATGTCTTCCTGCCAGCCCAGACTCTGAGGACCCAGGCTGGCCTGCGGGTATCCTTATGATTTTCTGACTTTTATCAGTATATGCTGTAATGTCTCCAGTCCTATTTCCAATTTTACTGGTTTTGCCGTTTCTTTAGGTTAGATTGTCTAAGGATTTGTCAATCTGGTTTATGTTTCCAAGGATAACCTTTTCTTTTGTAGATTCTTTGTATCGTTTTTGCTTTTATTTCTATTTCATTAATTTTAACCCTGTTTTTAATTATTTCTTCCCATCTACTGCTTTTGGGTCTGGTTTTTGCATGAGCATAATTTTCATTAAGTCAATAGTTTTCTACTTCTCAAATATTGTGATGAAGGCAACTAATATTATGAATTTTCCTCTTAGGATTGCTTTTTTGTGTCTCAAAGATTTTGTTATTTTTTCCCATTTACATTCATTTTGGGAAAATTTTTATTTTCTTTGTTTCCTTGGTGACTCAGTTATCATTCAATAGTGTAGCTTGTTCTCCATGAGTTTATATACTCTATGGTTTCTATTGGTATTTATAGCTAGCTTTGTTGTAATCCAATAGAATTTAAAAATTATTTCCATTTTAATGAATTTGTTGAGATTCATTTGTGTCTTATTATGAGGTCAGTTTTGGAGAAAGTCCCATAGGTTGCTAACAACTCTTCATTGTTTGAGTGGAATGTTCTATAGATGTATTTTGCTTCTGTTTATTTTATGAGGTTATTTTACCTCTAAAGCTTCTCTGTGTAGTTTTTGTCTGAGAAATCTCCCTATTGGATGAAAGGGGTATATTGAAATCATCCACTATCACCATGTTGGTATTTATTTTTTCTATATAGTAGTATGGAATTTATGATATTGGGTACATGTATGTTTAGTGTGACCATGTTTAGAAATACAATATTCTCTTGGTTTATGGTGGTGATCTTTCTTATCTTTTCTGACTAATTTTGTTTTGAAGCCTACTTTGTCAGATATAACAATAACTACACCTGCTGTTTCCTAGTTCCCTTTACTTAGGCTACTGTTTTACATCCTTTTACTATGGATGGTGTCTATAGTTGATGGTGAGATGCTTTTCTTAAAGGCATAAGCAAGATAGTTCATTTTTACTAAAATACACTCTAGTGTACATCTTTTTATTGAGGAATTGATATCATTGATATTCATAGTTACTATTGAAGATTGTATATTCCTTCCTTCCATTTTGTTGATCTTGTAGTGTTTTCTTAGCTACATTTGGAAGCACTATTCTGTTTATTGTTTATTTATCCATAGTGGCCTCTTGATTATGTTTATTCTACTCTTTGGTCTGAACAATTACTTATAATACCCACTATAGAACTGAATTACTGGTCATAAATTCTTTAATATGTTTTTGTCATAGAAAGATTTTTATTTCTCTTTCAATTTTAATAGAGAGTTTTGCTGGCTATAATATTTGAGTTGGTAATTGTGTGTATATTTTTCCAAACAGTCTGGTTTAATTATTCTGTTGAATAACCAGGTTATTCTGATGGGCATGTTTTTATAATTTCCTTGACTTTTCTATCTTGCAGCTTTTAATATCCTTTATCTATTCTATGTTTCTAATGTTATCCTTGTAATATTTGAGGAGTTTCCTTTTTCCGTCTAGTCTATAAGATATTCTGCAGGCTTCTTGAATCTGAACGGTCATCTCTTTAGGTTTGAGCAGGTTTCTTTTATGATTATGTTGAAAATACTCAACATAATGCCTTTGGCATGACTTTAGTGTAATATTCTTTTCTTTTACAAGAATTCTGAGAATTCAATGGTTAGGTCTTTTCACAGTGTCCCAAAGATCTCCTACATTCTATTCACATTTCTTTTTAAATATGTCAATGATTTTTCTTGAGTCATCCAATTCTGCTCCTTTGTCTCCTAGCCCTGACACTGTTCTTCACATGGCATATTCTATTTTTGAGAGGTGAGTCCCACTAAAGTGTTTACTTTTTCCATACCCAGCATCTGTTCGGTTGGTGTTTTCTTCAGCAATTCTATCTCTTTAGTGAACTCTCCTATCTTGGATTCTCTTCCTCATTTCATTCAGCACCTTGTTGTCATGGATTCTATCAATATCTTCCTTGAGTTGTTCAAACATGTTACAATCACTATTTTGACTTCTTTGTCTGGAAGTTCTTCCAGGTCATTTTCCTTGGGGACCATTGCTATTATTATGATGTTAGTAACATTTAGAGGCATTGTAGTTTTTCCTGCTGTTTTAGCTTCTGCTCTGAGACTTGAGAATTGGGCAGCTTTGTTGGTTTGATCTTTATTTTTCTTGAAATCACTCTTCTTTCAATTAACACATGTACAGTGTTCAGGGAAAGACTAAGTTCTATACTGGTTATGATAATGCTTTCTCTGAGACTGGAATTGAAGGCTGCCATTTCTATACCTCGTCTTGCTTTCAGAATCTACTTCCTTCTGTGTTAATGGCCACACACCTGTTTCTCCTTTCTGTGTGTGCTTTCTCCTATGCATGTCTATGTTTGAATGCCCTGCTTTGAGGCATCCTGATTTGATCCTTGCTTCCTCTTTTCATCTGTTTAGGGAGTTTAAAAGCCTGGAACCTCATGCCATTTTGAGAAGGACTACTGACTGCTTTTCTTCCTTGGCATTTTGCATGGACTCTTTTGATACCATGAGATATAGTTCTTAGGGACAAGACTTCTAAAGAAACCTCAGAAGGACTCCTAACTTGATGTGCAAGTTCACAAACCAGCAGAAGAGTACCTGGGATGGGAAAGAGGTAAATCCCTAAAGGAAAGGGGGAGCTAATGTTGAAGATAAACTAATTCAGTGACAGTCCAAAACCTATAGTCCCTTTAATAATCAGACTTCTTCATTCCATAATAGCTGGGTATATAATGAGATTTTATTTCCCAGCCACTCTGTGAATTAGATTTGGTAGCAATCTAAGCTCTCAGTGGAGCATGAGAACAAATGACATGTCTTCTTCCAGCATAAGTCCTGTCACAAAAGACATAGCTCGTGTTCACTGATATCCAGATATGGGAGAACCATGCAAACATTAAAGGTTGAGGCTCCTGATTAGCAATGTAGAATAGTATGTCGACTAGCTAAATCTCTCATCTTTATCACAAGCAAGAGGAATATATCAATTTTCTAAGATGCACATTGTTATGAAACAGCCCATTGGTTCTTCCTTCTGCAAGCAGGAGTAATGTAACATTAACACCACAAGCCTACGTCTAATTATATTTATTTTTATTGTTGTATGTGTTTATGGTGTGTGCGTGTATGTGGAGGTGGGAAGAGGGAGAGGGAGAGGGAAAGAGAGAGAGAGAGAGAGAGAGAGAGAGAGAGAGAGAGAGAACACACATGTGGAGGCCAGAGAATAACTTTTAGGAGATGGTTCTTTCCATCTCTTATGGGTTGCAGGGGTTCAACCCCTGCATCACACTTTTTCCTTGTGAGCCCTCTCACCAGCCTTATATTCTTTCTTAGTGTCTGTCTGCATAATTTTGATTATAAACACCATACTGATGGAGAAACTGTGCCTGAGTAGGCATGTGCTAAACATGCAAGGCCTCCCTAGGATATAACAAAGCTGTAGTCCTGAGGGACAACGTGTTGGTTTTCAGCTGCAAGCCATCCCTGAAACTTTTTTTTTTAGACACAAGTTTCATGATCCCAAGGCCTCATTTACTTCTAAAAGTAAGTATGATAGTTGAACCTGTCTCCTAGAGTTCTTGGAAAGGATAGGTGAGATGATCCATGTTGAGCGTGTAGTGTACAGTAACAGCTCCATGGATATGTCTTCATATCCATGTATATCCAGTAATATGTCTTCATTTTAGGGCTAAGGAACAGTGAGACAAGATTCATCTAGTTCTCTACAGCACCCGATCTCACCTTGTCAACTCAGAGAGGAGACGCAATGGTCTCATCCAATTCTTCCTGCTCCTGTGGTTAGAATATGCTTCTCCCAGACGTCCACAGCATGGATTCTTGCATCCTAATGAACTATGTGGGAAGTCCTGTGCCTGGCATTGCATCTGCTACCAACAGAGGTTCTATAGAAAACACAGCTTCCTGCCATTAGAATGATTTCCCCCAATGTCCAGGGAAAGATGTTTCTTCCTAGTAATATGCAGCACGGTCTTATACATCCTGCAGACAAAATACTCTAAAATGTACATGCCAAAAACATAGTTAAGGCATTAGACTTTTCTCAACAGTGCTTTATTCTTAAACGTGTCTGAGCTGTCTGTCTCATTTTTTTTTTCATGCCCTGGGGTTACTTCTCTCCCTCCCTGTTCATCAGGTTCTGGCTATAGTTGGTCGTCAGAAAGAAGCAAATGACTGAAGGAAGTGGCTTTAGAACAGTAGATGAGTTTGTTTGCTACTATCCCTTCCCTCCCATTTTCGTTCTTGACTTTTCTACATCAAGCTTTTCTATACAATCAGTTAAAAAGTTTTAAGAAAGAAATATTCTTTTTCCTCTGTAATGGCCTTGACTAGTGAAGTTTTCCACAGTGATAGAAAAGATGTGTTTATGAAGTGTTCTGGGTTGACCAGCATGGTGTCTGTCAGTCACATGTGGCTGCTGTATGGCTAGACTAATATGAAGAATTAACTTTATAATAATAGTCAGTATAGCTTTGATTACATTCAAATAGTGCCTAATTCTCACTAAAAAAAAATGTCTAGTTAGAAATAAAAGCCATCCTGTGTGCTTTTTGTGTTTTTTGATGCTACATTGAAATTAATACACATATCATATATATATATATAAAATGAATTTTATTAAGTTCTGGTGCTACAAAAATGAATTTAGAATCAATACATAAGTTGTAAGATATCTTCAGTATTTTATGCTTTTAGTGCCTCTACTGTTTAACAGTCATATTTTCAGTGCTCAAGAGAACACCAACAAGTGGAAACAGCATCTGATACGAGAGCCATCCCATTAAAATACATGCTTGCAAGTAATACGATCTTTCTGGCTTATCAATAAATATTTGGTCTATAAATATTCTTAATAATATGTTTGTATTTGCTTTCATTCAGAATGATCAATTCTTACCTGTATTTACAGTTATGTCCAGTAACAATTAGAGAAATATATTACTTTTCCATTTTGAGTTAAATTTATTTTGTCTTTACAAACACTTGAACAATGTTGCTGAGTTTATGCTGTGAACAAGAAATAGGTGTTTCTGGAAAGTGTCAAAGAGTAAATATTTTAAGCTTGGAAGGTTAACTACTGTAGCTTTCATGGAACCCACTAATAGACAATGTGAAAATAAACAGATATGGCTTATTATAATAAAACTTCAAATTCAAGGCCAGCTTTGGCAACTTAGTGAGTTCTGAAGTCATACCTCAAAATTTAAAGTTAAAAACAAGCAAAGGCTTGGGATTGGTGATCTAGATTAGCTGTGGAAACTTTGTCTAGCATTTTGAAGGCTTCAGGTGGATCTCCAGAACCAAATCCAAATAAGAGGGAAGGGCCAGAGAGAGCTTCTGAGAGAATGCCAAAGAGAGAGAGAGAGAGAGAGAGAGAGAGAGAGAGAGAGAGAGAGAGAAAACAAGCATGCAAGAGAGAGAGATAAAGAATGTGATATAATGATACACAGGTTCAAAAAAATTCAAATAAAATGTAAACTTTATTAAATACAATGTGTAAGAATTTGTTCAAAATTTGTAAAAGGAAAACTAGGCATGAGGTAGGTGGAGAGTTTAATTTTTCTATAAACATAAGTATTGAAAAAAGAATGTCAATTTCAAAGCAAATACATATTGGTAAATTGGCAGACTAGAGTCTACCCCCTGTGCGATTCAGTGAAGAAGAGATGGGGAATAAGGACAAAATTGACATTGTCTCGAAGAACAATGGAAGCAGATCTTTGGAACCTCATGAAATAAAGGAGAGGATATTAGACAAGGGTGGGAGGTGGGGGACACTCAATACAGAGAAGAAGGTCAAACAGAGATGCATCAACATACTGCTCTGACAGGCCAAAGGGAAGTAGAAACCATTTTCAAAAGATAAGACAAAGTTGGACAGACCCAGCCTAGGACAAACCCAAAGTCCTCACAACCTTTAGGTCCAGCTGCAGGTTGTGGGGACACAGTGGTTCCTTTAGTGGATGAAGCCACTGTGAAGATCAGTCACAAATTATCATACGGCATGATTTGTACTAGAAGGTAAACCACAACTAAGGAAGGCTAACGACACCCATAATAACACAGTCAGCTAACAACCCTACACCACCTCAACTCAAAAAAGGGAGACACACAAACCCTACCACAAAAAAGAAATTGACGGTTATGAACAACCACTGGTCATTAATAACACTTAATATCAACGGACTCAACTCACCTATAAAAAGACA
>PVIU01009016.1:0-79063 GCA_004026605.1 Ondatra zibethicus | reverse complement strand
TCCCTCCCTCCCTCCCTTCCTTCCTCCCTCCCTCCCTCCTTCCTTCTCTCTTTTCCCAGTAAGCAAATGTGTCAAAGCTCTGATTATGCGTTTGTGACATCTGTAACATTGTTGTGCTGGTGCTGTGAGATAGGGGTGGGATTTATTTAATAGTAGTCCATGTTGTTCAATGTTTGTAGGATAACAAGTATATCCTTAAATGGTCCTCATCTGAAAATGTCTGTCCAGCGTGGTTCTGGATCTTAGAACCTTCCAGCTACCACACATTCTGTGGTGACAGTCTGTCTGGTCCCCGGAAATCACAGGATAATGGAAGAGGTTCTGCGTGGTCAGAGATGAAAATAACTTTCAGTTGTTCTGTACATTCTGAGTTGATTTTTCTGAGATCCTTTATTAGAAAAAAAAATGAAAGAAATTTGTCGGGGGAGACTTCCAGCTCTATGGCTTATTCTTGATAAGGAAGAATCAATGTAGATAGACCTAGAACTCGTCCAGATTTCAGAAACAAGTTAGAATTCACCTAGAATTTTCATTTGCTTTCCATTTTAACTCTCTATTCTCCCCCTTGCCCAGTGAGCCCACACATACAAGTGACCGGAAAGGACAGCTTGACTCGCACTCATTCTCTTGAAGAACCACAAGCTTTAACTTTGCTTAAGTCTTCCTTGTTTCGTTTTGGTTTTTTGAGACAGGATTTCTATGTGTGGCTATCTTGGAACTCACTATGTAGATCAGGCTGGCCTTGAAGTCAGAGATCAACCTGCCTTCCACCCCCCCCCCCGAGTTCTAGGATTAAAGGCTCCCCCCTCCAGCATTGAAGTCTTTAACACACACAAATATCATCAACTTTTTTCTCTTTGTCATGTTTAATAATTTTCATCATAAAATATGTAAACATTTAGTAAATATACTACTGTTCCTATGCAGAAATTTCTAAGTCTTAGGAAGCCTTATAGAAAAATACATATTTTATGACTGACGTAAATACATACATAATACTGTCAAAGATATGAGAAACACTAATTATATGCAAGTCAGTATTACTAATAACTGAAGGATGCACAGTGTCTTTACTAAATGGGTAAAGCTGGCAAATTCCTGAGCCCTCCTTTTGCATACTACACATTACTTCATGATGGCATTGAATACATAGGTAAGCAAACATGACTTTCACGTTCTGAACAGGTGTCAAAGCAGGTGTCACATGCTTAGTAAAGGACCAAAGGTAGAATAACTGGCCAATTATTTTAAGCCAATTTTCAACTTAAGTATTTTATAGTTGTATTTGGAGAGAACCAAATGCTGACATTTCGGGAAATGAATGTCCTAAGTTTCATGTCACTGACTGCCGAGCAGTTTGCTTGCCGTTTGGTGCCGATAACCACAGTGCTGAACTTGGAGGATGGTTTAGCGGGTAAAGTTTGATGGCACAAGTTCAGTCCCTGACACTTACATGACGATAGGAGAGAATAGTCTTCCATAAGTTGTCCACTAATGCGGGCGCACGCACGCACGCACACACACACACACACACACACACACGTGCACTCATGTGTGTGCACATACACACACAAAACAAAAGAAATAAAGAAATATAAAGTGAAATCTTTAAAAAAAAAAGTTCTGATAACTCCTTTTGAATCAGTTATTTTGCCCAGCCCTAAATGAAGAGAAGTAAGATCCTCACTTCACACTTCTTCTGGACAGTCACGACTCATCATGGTTAAACTGGTCAAGTGTTAAAAGTCGGCATATGCCAACACCAAACTTTCACTGAGCAGTTCTTATTTTAATGTGGTTTGTGTTTGATAAATGCTCGTGCATTTATTTCAGCTTATGTAGCTGAGACCCAGAATTTTTCTTAATTGTGATGTAGCTTCTACTAAACACGTCTTCTGAGACACTCATGAGGTTTGCCTGGAGTCTGGTCTCTTGATGAAGGTGACGCAAGCCTTGTCTCACCTGTGCAGATATGGTCATACCTGTGTTTACGTGTAGAGCGAGGACTTAAGATGAATAGAACCAAAGGTCACTTCCAGGTCACTTAGAGCTGAGGAGCACAGGCTTTCAAACAGGGGTGAGTCACTGACCAGTGTGGCCCATCCCACTGCCCTTAGGGAGACCGAGAGTAATCTGTTGCTGTTTCCTCCTTAAAATGCCTTCAATGCTAACACAAAGAGATTGGCTTCCAGCAACACAAAAAGGCAGAATCTTTATAAAACAGGAACATGAAATAGACACTTGAACAACGACCTGTGCACACTTTACTTCATTTCAAAGTTTCCTCATTCTTAGCACCTATACTTTCGATTAGAAGCATGGCCAGAGATCGGCTCTGTAGTATTTGAAAGTTGTTTGTTCTCTGTCCAGCAATTTGCTGTTCTACTTGCTCAATGATGTCAAACTATTAAATGTAATCAACAGAAACCTCAGGAAATTGCTAGAATTCCACTCCAGAGGGGGTTCACAGCCCTAGACAATTAGTCTATTTTGAATGAAAATTACTTTCATTGTGATGCTACCCTCACCCCGATTATTGAGCAATGTTTTGAGAAGCCAAATATCTATTAGTAAGTTTTTTTTAAAGTATGTTATTTTGTTGTTCATTCTGTGTACAAATTCCAATGAGCTTCATCAACCCATTTTTAGTCAAAAGGGGGGGGGTTCAAGTAATACATTCCTTAATGTAACAAATAGTCAGACTCTGAATTTTCCCTTTAACTTTGGGGCAGGTTTTTTTTTTTTGTTTTTGTTTTTTTTTAATTCTGTTCATGAGAACGAAGTTGTCCTTACCATTTTGTTTGATTCAGATTTGGGGTATGCCTGCAAGCTCGCCATCTAGGAAGTGCAGCAATCTGCATCAACTTCCTCAGCCGCAGTTTTCATATTGTCCGGTGTGACGCTTCCTCATTGTACCAAAATAGAAGTAGTTTGTTGGTATTTAATGCTTAGAGACTGGCTGTGGATGACACCGGGTTAGGTTAAACGATTTAAAAAAAAAATTCAGTTCTCCCAGGGGGAAGAGGCTAAAGGCCTGCGGGGGAGGGGAAAGAAAAATTAAAAGCAGAATGAGTTTCTTCTCAAGTTTTCCTTTCTGTCTTCAGAAGCATTGTTTGTGTTCTCTCCCATGATTTTATTTAGTATTTGAGCTATTGGATGGTGTGCCTGAATGTTGAAGTTACTCACACTTGTATGAATACAAGGAACAGAGGTATAAACTTCATCTGAGTCCTACCTGCAATTCCTACCAGATTCACACGGTCCTGTCTGTATCTTCTGGTCTTACAAGCTGATGTTCAACTTTAATTTTATCATTTAGTGGGTTAGCTCAGGCTGGCCCATCTGTAAGTGGGATGGCACCTTAGACCTCTGGCTTAGTGAATTTCATAGCCCTTGAGTTCAGCTACGTAATGGCATGCCCATGGAATTCTTTACCACAGAAAGGTGACAGTAGGGAGAAGAATGGGGCAGTGAAGTCAAGTCAAAGGGCGTGCACATGGGATCCAGGAACCTGGTTTTCGCACTGATTCTGTGTGCTGCTGTATGTCTCCCAAATAGCAAGTTTGTGCAGTTGCTAATAATGGTACACAATGCAAAATGAGGAACTCGGAACTCTTTTTCCCAAGGAGGAAGAATATGACCCAATGGTAGAAGACAAATATTTATGGAACAAATCTCGTTCAAACCAAATATCCTTCATTGCTTACCTTAGCCATCAGTGTGAAGGACTTACAATCAGTATGACCACAAGCTCTCTGTCCAGCCATGAAGAGAACAAATATTTGGGCATGTCATAAGCTATTTGAATGTCTACACATGAACCCATGCCATAAAAGAACCGAGTTGAAGATTACATAGGAACTCACATCCACAGCAAGAATTCAATTTCATAGTCTCTCTGCTCATGTTTTGATATATTTGTGTAGGAAAAGCTACTTCCAAATGAAGCCAGTGTATGTGGCAGCCTGTGTTAAAAAGATTACGATGCCACAAGAGCACGTTCATGTCACGGAATTGGTTTTGTCTGGGAATCTGTTGGCAATTAATTTTTTACATTTTTACATATTTATTTTACATATACATTTAAAAATAAATTTACATATTAATTGTGTGTGGTTGCATATGTGTATGTGTGTATGTGGAGGTCAGAGAACAATCTGTAGAAATCAGTTTTTCCCCAACATGTGAATACCAGGGACCAAACCCAGAAAGTCAGCCTTGGTGGCAAAATCCCTCATGTGCTTTGCCAACCTTTACCCAAGAGTTAGTAATATCACATTTATTTATTTCAGACAGGTTCATCAGTCTTTTTAAGAATATTTATTTGAGCTAAGTATATTCTCTTAATTGATGAACATACTAAGTACAGACGATTCTAATGAGAGAAACCTTTACATTTTTAGTTTTAGTATTTTTCAGTGTGTGTGTGTTGTGTGTGTGTGTGTTTGTGTGTTGGGGTGGTGGTGCACATTTGTGCAGAGGCTCACGGAGACCACAGGGTTCAGATCCCCCTGGAACTAATTACAGGCAATAGGACTCGAACTCTGGTCCTCGGGAAGAGAAGTAGATGGTTTGATCATCAAGCAGACTCTCTAGCCTCCAAGGGGAAAAAATAATTAAAGTAGAACTCTTCGTTGATTTTTTTTTTAGAGCACAAAAATAATTTGCATTCTAAACATCTCAATATAAAGACAAAAATAGAGAGATGAGGACAGTGTGATTCATTAGAGTTCACTACTCGATTGCGAAACAGTTTCAACTTGTGGTCATCACAGTGAATGAGAAAAGACAGAAAGAGGGAAAGCTGGGAGGGGGTCAAGAGAGAGGCAGAGGGAGGGAGAAGGAGAAAGCCTGACTGTTCATGTCCATATGTCTGAGATTCTCAGTACCTCACTCAATATTTTGGTAATTAGATCTATAATAAAGTTGCATGTAGTTAGACCCAACAGGATTTTTGTCACTGCACTTTAATTCGGATATGACATATTAACCCCTCATTATCTAGAAACCATCAGAGCTTACTTAAAATTGTCAGAGTAGAGCAGTTCCTGTGTAAGCATTTCCTGTGTACAGACCCACATGGACTTAGCTTGAGTTAAATCCCTCGTGCACAGTGACTCCTGCTGGAGAGCCAAAGCTATGAATCCGCACTGATTGGCTCCTGTTCTCAGTGCTGCAGGGGAGCTTAGATAACCTCCTCCTGCTGCTGTGGCAAGATTTTCAGGTCTTCTCATTTTAGATATGGAAACACACTTTTGAATCCTAAAGCATCACCAGAAATCAATGTTCAATGTCTTAGGCTTACATACGCACTTCTCAACTAATGGTCTAAAATTTTGAGAATAATCGTGATTTAGGTATCTGTTTGATGATGAGTTTAACTTGGCCTTGTAATTTTATTTTTTCTTTTGGTAGTAAGCTTCTGGGATCTAAGACCTTTCAGGGTAGTGATTGTTCTCTTGCGCAGAGGAAACAGGGAGATGAGGAAATGTTCTCCCATTCAGAGCACACAGCTGATATGTTGAGGGAACTGTCTGCTCTCCTTTGTGTCCCAGAAGGAGCCAGTGTTTGACATAAAGGACGATGCTAGCACTTACACCTGGGCTGTCAGGCTTGGCCAGGGTCCCTGTGCTGTAGGGTAGCAACGGGGTCAGTCTTCTGGGTGCAATAACTTCGTGCATATCCTGGTTCCCTTGCTTCAGTCTCTTTTTGGTTTATCAAATGTCATTTAAGGCTTTTCAATTTTAATCCCCTGTCTTGAAAATAAGAATGGAAACACCTCTCACAAAGTACCTGTTGTCAAAATTAAACAAGTGAAGGTCTTTGCTCTTTAAAATTGTTTATCTTTGCAGATGTATTGAGTACTGTCTTCTCATCAAGAAAATCAGTGGGATGCTTATTTGCCAAAATGTGGTGATTTTTGTGTATATAGTCTTGCTTATTTCTTTTGCTATTAATCACTAGATTGATGGATAGCTCCATCTCCTAATTCATGTCATTTGCTGAATTCAGTTATGCTAACTAAGTAAAAGGGACCAGTATTGTAGAAGTCAATAATAGAGGGGCAAGAACTCCGAGTACGTATAAACTTTTAAGTGACCACTGATTTAAATAAGAACATAGAGTTGTCATGTCCTGCTAAGTTATATGATAACTAGAGGCATGTCATCCCTTCCATGTGGCCATCCATCCATCTGTCCATCCATCATCAATCCATCCATTCATTCTTCAGCTTGTATTTAGACCCCTTCCCCTACTTTATTTTGGCAGACATGTATATGCATTTTAGGTTTATTTAGACTCTGCAATTATATAATTTTTCAGTTATTTTTCTGGGGGAGATGGGTAGAATCTACTTTAATGTGCTCTGTGGTTGGGGGTTTACTTCTTCCACAATTATTTCAAGATTGTTACTACGTGAATGAAAGCTGTGATCATTAGTCATAATTTTGATTGTGTTCAGGCATCTGCTTGCATCGCTTGACTACATGGTCCCATGCCTCTGTTAGGAAGAATATTGAACTATCTCTGAGTCGTATTCATTCCTAGGATGGAGCTTCCCTGGAAGATGGGAATTGTTTTCAAAGTGTTTGTGCAGTGGCTGAATGAATGAATATATTAACCAAGGATCTGTTTTCAAGAACTGTAGGATTTGAGTAGCTACTTGTTCTGTTATGTGATTCATTTACCCCATGATATCTTACTGAATGTCTACCTACCTTTCTGGGGCTGTTACACCATTGCCTTGGTGGGTGTCTGTTCAAAGAACCCTTGGTTTTGTGTGACATGCTAGCTGTATGTTGCAAGCACCAAATGTGCTTTGCCTCAAATGTATCCTATCAATGAATATTTGGAAAAAAATAACACATGGTTAACTAGATTCTAGAAGAAAAAAATGGTATTGACATTTTTAGTAATAAGTTTTATTATTTAATGAATATTGATGGCTAGTTTCACCATCTACCGCATCCCCAATGATGCTTAGTAGTTACATGCCAGAGAGACTACTAGCCCAGTGTTTAGCCTGGCTGTCATCTCAGTGATGAAACAGGGACCTCTTTGCTGAGCCCCTGCTAGTTGGGTATCCACTGATGGAAACCAGTAGAAGGACTGTTCGGGGTCTCTTACAAACTGGCTGCTTAACATCAATACTTCCTTTTAAATTCCTTTCAGACACATAGAGTTTCATATATAGCTTCAGTTGTCTGTGCTCACTCCCTAGGCAGCACACTCAAAATTTATCACGAAGGGTGTTTCTCTTACAAAGACAACTTTAAAGTCCGAGATGGAAGAACTGTCTCAGTTGACAAGGCACTGACCTGAGTTCTGTGACTGAAATGTTCCCCGAGGTCAGCAAACCAAACCCCAGACACCCCTGGATGATAAGGCACCCTGTCTCCCTGGGTATAATTCATAAATACCCCATCCAATTTATAACCTTTATTAACCAATACAAGCGTTAGAATATTTTTTGCATCAGTTAATGAATCCTAAATGTTTAATGCTCTAGTCCTATTTTTTACTTCCAGATACCAGATCAAAAGACCTTAGAGTCTATTTCACCTTATCAAATTGTTGATTTGTATCATTCTTAAAGAAATAAGATCTTCAAGTTTAAAACTATGAATTATAGCCCACTGAAGTATAATTGATGGAGAGACATTTACATGTTTGCAAAATGTGCAAGAAAAGAGGTTTAATGTACCTAAAAGAGATAATCGTTTATGGAAATAGTTCAGTGTTTCTAGCAGTCCCATCCAGGAAGTTAGGTAAGATCTAGAAACAGTCCTATGAGAACAACAAAGGAATAAGAGTAACAACGCTACCCCAACTTCTCACTCCAAATTCCAGCGTCTCTCTGAGTTCTGGTTTTTACACACTGTCCTTTAGTAGTGAGCACCCTGGCCTTGGGTGTTAAACACGGAGGGTGGTTTAAAGGGTACAAATGGGATCCCGTCGGATTGACAACTAACTCTTCTAATGAGGAAAAAATCCCCAAAGCATGAAATTTGAATGAAATGTGTGATTATAATTCAAGTACTGTTTACAGAAACCTCTGGGGACCTTCCGAACAAATGCAGAGCAAGTGAGTTAGACAAACCTCTGGGCCGTGTGTGTGTGTGTGTGTGTGTGTGTGTGTGTGTGTGTGTGTGTGTGTGTGTTAGTGTCGGCAAAACTTTCCACCCTTAGCTAAGCTTTGCTCTATAGTCCACCACAGCCCCTCGTTGTCTATTAATACTGTATGTGTTTTGTTACTGCATTGAGTTGTAAGGAAATAGGTGCTTTGCATTATTAAAGTTTTTTCTGAAGAGATGTGTGCTCAGTGGCATTTGCCTCGGCATATGCAAATGATTTAGTTTCATTTGGGATCAATTCCCAGAGGCCCTCCTTTCCTGTGATGCTCTGAATTTGGCAAGCTCAAGTCAGCCCATCTCCCCCCCCACCTCTTTCTTTCCTTTCCTTTTTTTTTTAAACTCCCCTTTTGTTAGTTGATATATTTTTCAAAAGACAACAAAAATATCCTCCTGCTTGTTAGAAACCTTGCAATTCTATTGTTCAGTCGTGATCAATAAAGGTGAAGGAGGGTTTTCATTTTCCTAAAGTTTAGTAAAATTGAAGTTTTCAAAAAACGTGCACGGAACGCTTGTTAAAATATTTATGCAGAAATCAGGCTCCCGGGATGAGACAGAACTCTGAAAACGTGGTCTCTAAGGTGCCTTTTTAGGAATTGGCAGCTGTGAGCTATTGGTAGATTCGGACTTAACCAATAAACTTGCCTTAGAACGCAGCAAACAAACAAGCAAGCTTAACTTGCAGCTGGGTTCTCCATTGCCACAGCACTCCAGACTGGCAGGGTGTGTGGGTTTGGGGTGCCCAACCCCAAGGAGGGGAAGCTTGGCTTCGTGGCATTCAGCTAGCTTGCTTTTGACCAGGCAGCCAGCCTCAGCGTGGCAAGGTGAAGTTCATTGGCGGGCAGCTACCCTCTGCCCTGGGTCTGAGAGCCTAGGGCTTGCGGAGCCCTGGGCCGGCCGCTCTGTTACTCTGTTTCATTCCGCAACCCGTTTTTGTCGGTTGTTGACCAAGCAGCCAGAAAACACTGCCCCCTCTCTCTGTATGAGCGAGGTCAGAGACGTGGTGGTTTTTTTTTCCCTTCCTCCACTACCCCCCCTCCCCTTCTCCGAATCGAGTTCTCAGGCAGCTGCGTACAATGCTGGGAGCTAGCCAGCAGCAGAGACAGATGGCAGAGTTATTAGATGTGCATCGTACGATTCCCTTCCTGCCACTCGCTTTTTAATCAAATTAAAACAAAAAAGAAAGAGAGGGAGAGAGAGAGAGGGGGAGTCAATTAACCGCATTTGTATTCTGCTCAATAATGGACCCTGTTCCACTTTTACCCTAAGGCAGTTGAGTGGAAATTTTAGAGGAAAAAAAAAGGGGTGCCTAAAAAAAAAGAAAGAAAGAAAAAGCAAAAACAAAACAAAAAAAGGGAGAGAGAGACATACACAGGGACACAGAGAGAGAGAGAGAGAGAGAGAGAGAGAGAGAGAGAGAGAGAGAGAGCAAAAGAGGTGAAGCCTGCAGGAATTTGTAGGAATCGGCATTATTCGAGGAACTGAACTGATAAAAACCCCTCGGAAAAGTTGAAGCGATCTCGAGTGCTGGGCTGCTGCGCTGCACAGGCCGGGCCGCCTTCCAGCCTGCGCGAGCTAGCGAACTTGAGCGTCTGACAGCAGCGGCCTCCCCCGCCCGCCAGGAATGGTCTCTTCCTGCTTTGCATATTCACCACGCTTGGCCCGGCCATATGGGAAAATGCAACTGAAGGAATTGTTGTGAAAAAAGGGACAGCGAGTTTGAAATAAAAGTTGTTAGAGTGGTACTGAGGAGAAAAAAAGAATCCGAGGCCATGTACTGCGCATACACCATCCCGGGCATGGGCGGCAACTCTTTGATGTACTACTATAATGGGAAAGCGGTAAGCGAACTCGGCTGCGAGGGGCATTGGGGACAAGTTTTATGGTCACAGGGATGAGCATCCTAGGCTGGGAGCATTGTTTGCGAAGTTGTGCAGGGCTGCCGCACCTTTCTCGGTGCCATGAAATATTTATCATCTGCGAGTCCTAGGATGTTACTGTTGCCTGTTTCCTTTTTTTTCTGTCCCCCAGTATAGAACCGTCGCTGCTTTTCAAGGCTTCTGAAAGTAGATACCAGAGAGAAAGTTTACAGTCAGGTAAACTTAGGAGGCGGTGCGATTTGAAATAATAATAATAATAATAAAACAGGGACTTTGGGCAAATTCTTTTTGCTTTCAAATGTTTGGAAGGAGGAGCAGATTATGAAGAGAGCCGAGAAAGCCCAAGTTAGCCTGAGAGAAAATTGGGGGTAAGTTTCTCTCCGGACTGAGGTTTTGTGCTATCTAAAGTCGTACTAAGTTGGAAGCCTTGGGTAGTGGAGAGGAGATAAGAGGTTAAAATAGACTAAAAACTTAAAACTGACACATCTGATGGGGTAGATTATATAAGCTTATTTTTTAACCCAAAAACGGAAAGGGGGTGGGGGGTAAGAATCTGGTCTTGCATGTAACGATACTCTTAAGTTATTTGTGCTGTGTGGCATTTTCCTCTATTTCCCCCCTTCTAACAGAAAGGCTTCATTTAAGCGGGGAAAAGTGTCTGGTATCTTGTGCATAACCTCAGCAGAAGGTTTATATTTGCCATCTGGAGATTTGGGTTTTTTGTTGTTGTTGTTGTTTTGTTTTGTTTTTTTTTTTTGTTTTTTTCCTTTGCCTGGGCCCTCTGAAGGAAAGGGAGTTCAATATTTTTTGAATTGGTATGTGGTGCTCTTCGAAGAGTTGGGCAATGGAGGAGCAAGATTTCATTTTAAAATAGCGAAGAATGGGGTGGGGGTGAGAAACAGCCATTTAGGAACTGTTTTCATTTTGTACTTTGAACTTACATTTGGGCTGATCTTAATCAGCGTGTGCTAGTTGGGCCAAAAGGGACCCATTAGAGCTTTCACGAAGGCCCAGTTCAGCTGTACTGATTGGCGCAAGCAAATTAAATGTGTGTGTGTGCTGTTATATGCGTGTAAGCCCATATATATTTGTGTGTGTGTGTATACAGATACACACAAATACATACACACAGATGTATGCACAATGCTTATTTCTAGTGGGCTACACTGGCATATATACATATACATAAGCTTTTGGGAGTGGAGTTTAAGGAGCTTAACATACATTCAATACGAATGAGCCACTGTTGAATTAGTATTTTATTTCGAAGTATCCGTCAATCACAAGTTTGTAAACACTATCCCTTTTAAAGTCCCCTTTAAAGAATATCTCATGCAATCAGAACAATAGTTAAATGTGGTAAATAAAGTAGGTTTTGAAGTATGTGGCCTGGATTCTAAGTTGATCAGTGTTTAAAGCAGTGATCTTAAATATTGGGATTATTTAACTCATTGTTTAAAAAAATTATAGTTGAATTGCAGTTGTTAGGGATTCATTCCTATGTATTTAAGTCTGTGGCCTGCTGTCTCTCAGACATGTCCAGACACACCATAATCGGTACCATTTGACAAACCTTTCCTGTTCGCTTCACCAGTGATGATGCTAGTGTGATCTGCAGGCTTCTAGAAGTGGCTCTGAAATAGTAAGAGAGAGCCCAGAATTTGGTTGCCCCCGTGTATTACAAGATTATATTTTATGTGTTATATATTACATGCATATGCATGAAAAGATTATATGTTACATTATGTATTACAACAAATATAAGTTGTTATGGTTTTTAACTTTAGGGGTTACCAGTGATGTGAATTTTATATGTTAATTATTAGTTTTGCATCTTAAGCAGCTGAATTGTCAAATTTTTAGTTAAGGCTTGGGCATTTTAATTTCCTTATGGCCCAAAGGAATTTTTAAAAATATGTATTCCATTCCCTCGGCTTGCCAATTGCCTCTACCATAAGAAAATGCTGACTATGACATCATATCACTAATATGCCCTCACAGTTGCCAAATATTTTGGTTGTTAGATTTTTTTTTTTTGAAAGGATGGTACTCATAGAATCAAGATCACTCTGTCACAGGAAATGTATTTATAGGAACTGTTTTAAGACGTTTATTAAAAACAAATCTGGTGATGTGTATCTCTATTGATTCAAACACTAGAAAGAGGCAAATTGTACATACATTATATTTAGAAAAAAATAGCCATGTACAGCCTCAGCAGAAAATGTTGGAAACCATGGGTAGTTACCAGTGCTTCGAATTAACTTTATGAAATGGTCAGCAAAGCCCAGTTGTGTGTGCTCCCCAGAAGGGCCAGTCCTAGACCATTTCCCAAAACACCCTCATGCGCACCCTGGGGACACAGATTTCTGTTTATTCTACAGTGTGTATTGTACTGGCTCCAGCTCCACATTCAGCTGCATTTGGTTGGGTGCCAGGCATCTTGTGGAGATTGTATATGCCATGCGTTAATTGTTCAGCATGCCCATGGACACAACTTTACCTTTCTTGAATTTTGTCTGTCTGGGATCTGACTATTTGTGTGTCCTGAGTGCGTGTGTGTGTGTGTGTGACAGAGAGAGAGAGAGAGAGAGAGAGAGAGAGAGAGAGAGAGAGAGAGAGAGAGAGAGAGACCACTGTGCATTTCAACCTAAACTGTTTTGCCTGGCCATCTCTGTGGCACAGGTTTTCCTCTGAAGACAGCCTAGCACTGAATTCCTTCTTTTTTTCCCCCCCCCAGTGACAAGTCAATTACTTGTTTAAATTCAGTTTGAACTCCCTGAACTGAGAGAGGCTAGAGGAAGCAGGTTTTTCCCTGTGAATAAACAAAAGAAGAAAAATGGAAAGCCATTCCCAAACACTGTGATTTTTTAGGTTATAGCAAGAACACAGAACAGCCTGACAATTATGATTATCTTCTGTTTGAACCAACAAACACAGGGATTGTGGAATCCATTTTCTTTCCACTTCCCAGCAAGGGAAACACTTTAATCAATGATATTTGGGGACAAACAAAGGAAAATATCGATGGGCTCTGTTACCTTAAGATAGAATTTTTCCCTGTTACTGTGCCCAAATGGCTTCCACGCTTGCATGTAGTGCAGTGATTTCTTCTGAAGTGTGGACTTCTTAAAAGTAAGACCTTAAATAATATTAACCCAAGAGCTACCAAAGAATGAATTCTGAGTCTAAACGAGAAAGTGTTTGTAAAACTCAGCTTCACCCCAGGGGAGAGGTCAGTGAACTTGGCCAAGTAATTTTTTGTGTGTGATGGTCTTCTCCCCTGTGCACCATTGTCTTGCATGTAAGTAAATCTCAATCTTAGCCAAATGAAAATTGGAAAGCACTATTCTTCAACTATTGAGGAAATGTTTCTAGCAGAGAAATGTTTCTTTTAAGTGTTATTATCTCAAGCTTATGTCAGATTGTACTACTGTCTGTCTTTATTTGGGCCATAACAAGTACCGGGTATTACCTGGTCTACCCAAAAGAAAAAAAAAAAAAGGAAGGAAGGAAGGAAGGAAAGAAGGAAGGAAAAATAATTCTAGCCCTAAATTTTTTTCTAATGGACTATGTGCTTACCGAATTCAAATTTTGATGAGTAATTATTTGGTCAAATTCCATATAGCTTAAAATATCTAAAAATATGGCAATTCCACATAGATAAAATTTTGGCAAATGAAATTGAAAACAAAAGTGGCAAAATTTCTTCCTACTGGTAATTTCAGATCACACCATCGGCTCTCGCCAGCGTGTGCATGTGTTAAGCCGTACAGAGAAACCTGTGATTATTCTAATTGCTCTTTTTGCTTCATACTAACAAGCTCCAAACCGTGTTTCAAACTAGTTGTTTTGAAATAGTTATTTGTCAAGTCATCAAATCTCAGAAGGCGAGTGAGCACGAACTCGCCATGTTTATATTCCAACGGTTGCTCATATTATGCAGGCTTTCATCTTCAGAAAGTTCAGAGGCGAAAATGAAGGCAAGCTCTTCTCCGATATGAAGGCCGCCCAAACAGAAACATCTGACTAACAGGGCCTCTCAGCTCACAGCCGCTCTTGGAACACAGTTCACCTACACACAAGTGACAATTACAAGCCTCCTTTTCCAGGCTGAAGTGTGGGGTATAGAAGGCTTCATTCAGCTCTTATGCCTTTGCCATGCAAAGTGACAACACAAAATGATTAATATTTTAATAACACCAGAAAGTAACATTGCTAAGGACATTTTTAATATGACCCTTAAAAAAAATCATGATTGGGGCAGCTACAGATGAGTAAGCACTCGGTTTCAAAGTTTTCCATACTGCATCCATTATGCAAATTACAGTCGACATTTTAAAAGGTATTTTAAACAATTACTATTTTAGAACTCTTACTATAAATAAAAGTAACCGATATAAATACATTTTAATTTTAAAAAATGTTGGTTTAGTTGTTAATACAGAGAAAAAAATTGCTTAGATCATAAACCTAAAGCATTTTAGCTGTCTACTGATCTAAAAAAAAATCAAAGAAAAAGCATGTAGGAAAACTTACTTAGTTTTTTGGTGTGTGAACTATTTGGTATTATTGACATGCAGAATATTTTAATTTATTGATTTTAAGATAACAAAATTGTTTTTCTGTCAGTATGTAATTCCTTAAAACAAATTATGTTGATTTTGTTTAGTAGGTTTAAGCTGGTCAATATTCAACACACACTTAATCTTGAGATTGTAGAAACTGCAGCTACCTCTTGCTTGTCTGCCTCCGATTAAATTTCCAAAAATCTCTGCTTCAGATTCATGAATGCCCGTTTCAACGTTTTTGCCGGGAGGCTAATTTCTTAGGAAGAAAAGACCCATGTAGTTTGCTTTATTTAACCCCTGATTTCTGGTAGGTTTGACACTTGGGAAGGTTCCGGCTCCCAGTGTTAGGAGATGGCATTGTTTCAGGAGTTCCAGGAAGGACATTGGAGCAGGGAAAGGAGGGTTAGGCTGAGGAATGGTCAGGCGAGCATACTAGCTGGATGCTATTTAAATGCCTCTCCAACTATCAGCAGGAAATTGCGCTGGAGAAGTGGCGCTTCCTGCCCCACTGTGGACTTGGTTCACAGTGCAGTTCCTACTGTCTGTTTTGTTGCTGCTCCTTCACATCTTTTTCTTTTCTTTTTTCTTTTTTCTTTTTTTTTAGTGAAATTGAGAAGCCACCGTAAAGGCCTGAGGATGATTAATTTTTTCCCTATACCTTGCTGGTTAAACAGCTTTTCCCTTCCTTTAACTGCAGCCATGCTCCCATTTTCTAATTGTGAATGTTGTGCGTGTCCATTCCCAAACCAGCCCAAAACTTGTGGTGTTGCTCTGCCACGGTGAGAAATGTTGCAGTGTCCTTTCTGTATGGTAGGCCAAGTCCAGAGTTAGCAGTCTGCCATCAGGAGATTCGTCGTGAGCAGAACAAAAGCCTCTTCATTTCCGATCCAGTGCGAATAGATCAGTTTTTAGATAATGACTGGGACAATTTTGAAAGTTCTCCAAATCAGGGGTTACTCTTACCCTGAGAAGAGAATTCAGTGGGAACATATGTTTGCTCCCCACATCAAACCTGCCTAAATGCTTGCCTCCTAGCACACGCAGTAAGTTATGGGGCCTTTTTATCCTCTCCAATATTGTCAGCCTCACACAAAGACACATTTGCTCATCATCACTGTGAATGAAAAACTGTGGACAATGAAGTGCTTTTCAAGTTTTTATGTGTCTGAGTAGGTTTTTATTTATTCATTGTTGGCCCTTAATACTTTCAAACATAACTCTAAGATGAGATGAGGCACAATTATATGTAATAAAAATTATGGATGGTGACAAAAATGAAATCCTGCATGTCCCTCAACTACTTATAAACTATTTCGGAGAGTGACAGAGTCTTATAACGTTGATCTGTGGACTCCGGAAAACAAAGAGTGTAAAGGTGATGGAGACATTTTAATATGAGAATTGTATTTTGTAGCCTGAGGCGAAGCTCAAGTTGCTCCTGGAGTTTTTAGAACATTGAAATCCCTGCAGACTTTTGAACATTTTTCAATAGATAAGAACTTACGCAGTGCAATATCATATCACGTAAGGCAGACAGTGTGGGTAATTATACTTTATTGAGCAAAGTGATGTTTTCGTGTAAAGAACAATTCTTAAAGTTGATATCCCTCCCTTTGGAAGTTGGAGGTGCTTTGAGAGCCATCCTTAGGTTTTCTTCTCTGAAGAGCTAAGGTCTCTAAATTCCGATCTAAACTGGTATTCAGAGGGGCGTTTTCGTTACAGCGCCATACTCTGCCTTGAACAGTAAACTCGCATCTTTCTGATAATGCTGTCTTTAAATTCCAGGCTGCCTTTATCACCTTTGCAGTTTTACTCAAATCCTCCCTCGTTTTTTAAGGAAATGCAGCGTTTTGTTCCAAATGACAGGGAAGGGAGCCACTGTAGCTGTAGCTTTCTGTTGGGGATAGAAATCCTGCTTCAAAAACGCAGTCTCTTCTCCCCCAACTTGGCTAGAGATTAAGCTAAAGCACCTGGGAGATAGGAAGTGTGAGCACCGAGAAGTGATGGTCAGATTTCAACTCCACTGGAAAAGGAAAAGAAGAAAGGAAAAGAAGTGCTGGATTTGCCTGGCATCCCTCAGGGACCTAGAGCTCTGCCTTCCTCCAGGCCAAATTACACTCATTTTGAGAGAGGGCACATTGAGGTAATTGGTGGGACCGAGTGGGGAAGAGTTGAATTCCAGCTGCTTCTATTGTAGCTGACCTGAAAATGAACAGGGCATGTTAACAATGGTGGCTAACATTTGACTTGGCTTTTTCACCTCCACAAACCTAAGGGTGAGGATTATAAAGTACGGAACGACTGCGCCAATAATGATCCTGTTCAAGTGGGAACTGCTATGTTGGGAAAAGCTCACACATCGTTTTAAAAATAGTTGATGCATTTACCAACCACAGCCCTATTACTGGAGCCCAATAAAGTTTACCCACAGCGTAGAAACACCCCTTGTTTTTATTGTCAGCCATCTAGCGAGCGTGTCATGGACTCTCACCTCTCCTTGGGCTTGTAGTCCCTTTGGGTTCCATTTGGAAGCCACTTGGAAGGCACTAGATTCCCACCTCCAAGGAAGGAACAAAACAGAAATGTGTTCTTGATTCCCTTTCTCCCTAAATTGTGCCCTTTTTTTCAGTAAGGAGAATAACACAGTATTACTCAATAGTTTTTCTAGCGAATAAAGCAAATTAAATTGATGTTACATGCATATTTAAACTCCATCCAGTTAAGTACTGACGTGATTAAAATAATCAAATGTATTACTTAAAAAATTAAAAAGGATAAATTCTGCACCCCATTATTTTATTGACTTTTCCATATAAATTGCAGAAATGTTTACATTCCTAATGGCATTATTAAGATAAACTGACAAATCAGAGGGAAAAAGTTGATTGGCCAGTATGTTATTATTTCTGCACCTGCTATTACCATTCAGAGGAGCCCAGCAGTTCTGAGCAGGGTGGATGGCGTTTTTTTTCCTTAGGCTTTCTTTGTGTGATGTGGGGGTTGGGATAAATGTTTAACAAGTGTGGTTTCACTTTGTCGGGCCTTTGTGTGTGTTGTTATGATTAAAGGACCACAGTGTGTTTCATGGAGCTTTGGAATTAGTGTGCAAATAAATGAGGGCAGCAAGGTTTCCCTGTACCTGATGCCCTGAGCCTCCCCGAGGAAAATGGGAGGGCAGACTTTTAGGAGAAGTTGTTCAGTGGCAGATATGGCCAACTCTTCAGTTTTATACTGGGCATCTCTCAGATCTTGGAAGGAACACTTAAGATTTTTATCTTCTGATTATGTCTTTGCCAGTAGGCTAGAAAGACCTTGAGGATGGAGAAGCTTCTGAAGAATGTGTGTTACGTAACACTGCCAGTGCTTTGCTTGAAGGTTGGGTCTTTCCCCTATTTTGCTCTTATATTTATATGGAGTATCATTTTCCCAACAGGAGTTACGTTTCTCTGCAGCAGAGATGGGAGATGGCGGGGTTTGCTAATAGAATTCTAGACTTCTGAGAGGACTTACTATTCACAGTACAGTTCATGCAAACCAACTTCAACCTTGTGCACATGGTGGGATAATTGATGCTGCATCCTTGTCTTTTATTTTATTTTCTTCTATTTTAGATATTCTTTAAGAATGCCATTCTAGTCTTTGAGAGTTAGTGGCATTAGATTTGTACTGATAGGGAAGGAAGTATATTGGCTCTTGCTGTGGCTAGTTAAAGCTTGTAAAGATGTGGGTGAAATTGCATTACTTCCTGAAAGACAGCAGTTCCCACCAATTCACAGGAGTTTAGACTTTGTTCTATAATAATTGAAACTCACAGACTTTAATAACACTTAATGTGTAGCATGGATCCTACTTAATCTCCCTGTCTTCATAGCAAAATGTTTACATAAATGAACTCTCAATTTGATATCGACTATTTAGCCTAGTCCCTTCCAAAGTTAATACTATTTCCATAATGAAACGTGTTCAGCAGTTGCCATAGGGCTACTTCTTAAAACCCATGCTCCGCCCTCTTCTTTTGAGCCATCTGTTGGTTAGGTCAGCAATGAAATTGGAGCCGGATTTTATAAATCAAAGCAAGTTCTCTGCCATTGTATTCGTCTGCTTCAGCGGGAGCTGAAGTTAACATTCCATCATATTTTCATTTTGTTGTATTTGCAACAGAAATGTATATGCTCACATTGGTTATTTTCAGCCTATGACAGCTGTGGTATTTAAAATGATCACAGCTGTTGTGACTTAAAACTGATTTTTCTATTAACACCTGAGCAAAAAAGCCCTGTGCTGTATTAAAATTTTAAATAACGTAAAATTAGATATGTTGATGTGAGCCTAGTGACCTACCTCGCTTCCCAGAAGTCTCAAAATGTGGCGAACCTCTGGGATACTGGCAGTGAATGGGCGAACACTGGGAAGAGGGCCTGGGTCGTTCAACACGCTTCACTTTGGGAGGATTCATGTCATGGCAGATGCTCCTGGCGCCACTTACAGTGTCAGCTCTGTTAAGAAAACCTTTTAGGATTCTGTTTACTTAATTAACCCTGAGAAAGATGGCTTACAGGGATCATTGTGAGAGCCTGACCTCTAAGCTGCAGAAGCTGTGTTATCTTTCAGATACAACACTGAGAAACGCAAAACCGCACTCACCTGTCCCTTGTGGAGGACCATTTCTTGGCCTTTTCCTCCTCCACTATTAGAGGATGGACCAAAGGAAAAGCACTAGCAAAGCAGAACCAGATACCTGAGTAGTTTCAGGCGAGCCCTTACCTTTAGAATCTTTATTGCATTTTTGATTTCTACTTTAAAAACGTTTCAAAATTGAGTTGTGATTCCTAGGTTCCATTGGTTTCAAGAGTTTTCTAGTCTGAAGTTGTTTGAGCATTGGAGCATGGCTGTAACAATGGATTAACTACTTAACAAGGAAACCATTCTAGGCCTTTTGGTGTAGTGTATCAAGCTGACAGCTGACCTGGTGTGGGATTATTTATGGATAATAGTGCATTCCCGGATGCATGGCCAGTAGGGAGCTATGTAGATTAAACTCTTCGGTTGGCCCTTTGCTTTTCGCCTGTATAACTCAATCAGAATTGAAAGCATGGTGCGATGTCCTGTGATAAATGTGTGGCTGGATCGGAGAAAGAATGGATGGCTGGTGGGTGGGTAGATAAATCACATAACTAGACAGCAACAGATAATGTCAATTATTTATTGCTCAAACTTGTTTGTTCACTAGAAAGTTATATACAATATATTGGTTTGGCTATTATGTATAGATGAGAGCACAGTTGAAAATAATAAAGATTTCTGTTACGTCCTCAAAATCACTAAATAACTGATTCTAAAAGTTCCAGAACAAACACAGATTGCTGGTGTCAGTGCTACAGGTCACAATATCACATTCAAAATGATCATAGCTGGAAATGACTTTTCACTGGTTCAGAGGGGCAAAAGCTGCTTCTAGAGATGTCTATGGAAAGCTTCAGAAAATCCAAGTGGGAATTTGTTGCTGAGAGGCTCTGATTACATACATGGATCTCTAGAGCAGTGGTGCCTCCCAGGGGACAGGTGGAAACAGTTTGGATTGTCCCAGTTGTGGGTTGCTACTGGCATACGGTTCTAGAGACTTGCACAGAACTGCTCCTCAGCAGGGCAGAGGCAGAGGAGTCATGCTTTAGACACGTGGGGTCTGGACATTTATAGTTAATTCTTGCCATGTGAGCCACATACAGAGTCCTTTCCTCTGCCTTCCCCCTTATTGTCCTCCTTCCTCCCTGCCCTCTTTCATTGCCCTTACTTCTCCCTGCTTGTTCCTGACCTCCTTTCTTTCCCTCCCCCATCTCTACTTTCTGTCTTTTCACTTTTTTCCCTCCCCTCTCCCATTCTCCTCTTTCCTTCCTCTTTCTTTTCCCATTCACCTTCACTCCCCTCCAACCAATTTCCTTCTACTTTTTGGATATATCACTCTGTAGAGTATTGTACAACTATCTCCATGATTTACCAAGAAAATGTAATATTTCATTTGCAATATTGTCAATATAGTAAATTATTTGTGAACCCACTGAAATGGATTCAAAACAGCTGTTAGACTTGGTTGAGTCAATAAGGGACATTTTCTTCTTGCACTAAATATATATGCTTATACCTTGTCTTTTAGAATATTGGGAACTTGATCTATGTTTCTTGCTTTATAGAATCCTAAAAGAAGTATATTCCTTCTTTCCACTGGAGAACATAAAGAGGAAGAAGGGAATTAACCTAAAGAATAACTAATAATTACATATAAAAATATTTGAGGGGAGCATTAAGGATATTTTTGAATCCTTGTTAAATATATGGTTAAATGTTAACTTGTATATGTGGTAAATATATACACAAAGAAGGCTATAAAGATTAAAGCAAACCTGAGGGACTCTTGAGCTTTCCCAGCAATGCAACTTTTTACCCTACCGACAACGGGGAACCCACTTCCTGTCACTGCCCAGTGTCCATCATTACTGTACCTTGCTCTGATTTGGAATGTGATTCTGAGACCTTCCCTGTCTCCCCTGGCTCTCTGTACAGGAAGGGCTAAGGATCTGATGGTGGAGTCTTGATGGCTGCCAACTCTTAGAACCCAGTGCACCTCACTTCCTAGATGCCAAGTTTTGGAGACAGCTGCCAAGTCTAACAGGATCTTGTGCCACCCTTCAGCTTCTGCCTGAGGCTCTGCGAGGTGCTCCAAGGTCTGAGCAGAGCCGACAGGGCATGGCAGTTGGGCACAAGGATCGGCAGCTTGGACTCAAAACGGACCTTTGGTTTTCGTTATTGTTTAGCACATTGGTTCATGGGATTGCATCTCGGCTCTGCAGGCGCCCTCACACCCATGCCATACATACTTCCTGGAGCCCTGACCTCCTTGGCTCTGTGCAGTTCTAGTGAAGGCTCACTGACAACAAGAACACTAGCTTCAACTCTACCCCTTTCTGGGACACCTGTGAATTTGCTCTCCATTGGCTTTTAGTTGGGTCCTGTTGTCACATGTAGTACAGGATTGTCTAGATCCATAGCAAGCAACTGCAGAGATGTCATTTTTGCCTGTCGCCATGCAAGAATTACAGGTTATCATTGTGGTGATAATTTCACCTATTGGAGGATTTCTGTTACTGGGAGGTGGTGATATTTTTCCCCAATGTTGTCACGAATTTTAAGGAAAAGGGTATTTTAAGGGCTCATTGGTCTCATTCTCAGCTTCGATCAATCACTGATTGTCTGTGGTAGGGTCTCAGTATTTCTCTGATGTTACATAAACCCCAGTCTACCCTCTGAATAATTTTAAAGTAATAATATGCTTATCATTGATTTCAGAATGTGCTTTGTAAAGGCAGGTTATATGGTATTTGTGTATTTATAAAGTATGAAATATTTGTAGGGTGCCCTTTTTTAATATTTAGGCAGCAAGTACTGTAAAACTGTGATAAAACTTAAACTCTTTTATTGTAGTCTTAACATTTGATAAAATACACCTGTGAGCCCCCATTCCTTCAGAACGTACTCTCAAATACCTCCCAAAGCAACGTAACCCACTGCACTCCATAAGGTAGGTGCCCCAAATGTTGTTAGTCCATTTCAAAGACTGATGCTCACCTGGATAGTAGGGTAGCTACTAGCCACATGTGACTGTTACCGTTTGATTATAAATTGATGAAAATTAGAACAATTTTTAAAAATTAAGTTTCCCAGTTACACCAACTACATTTAAAGTCCCTAGTCACATGTGGTTAGTGTCTCTCCATGGGCTAGCTCAAGGAACCTTTGCATCATCTGAGGGAGTTCTGCTGGAGAGATCTGGGCTGAGAAATGGAAGCACTTGGGAATTTAGTGAATTGCCCAAAGGTCCCATGGTCTTCCTGTATCATGAAGAACCAAAATCTCTCCTGCCATGTTTCAATATGGTATTTTGCCTTTTTTTAAACTTTAGATAAGATAATGTCAGTTCTGAGATAAAGAATGAACATTTTAAGGCTTTTTGTATTATCTTAGATGCTCAAGAGAATTGTATTTGTTGCTCTTTAATTGAAAGTTAGTGTTTGATTTACCTAATCTTAAGGATCAGCCTCTTTGTTTGTGCAGAGCAGGGACTTTGGAACCCCTTCCTCTAATTAGAACCCTAACTAATGAGCTTCTGAAGGAGGGGACCCGCCATGTCTTAAGGCATCTTTGCACATCCATCAGCTTCTCATCAACAACCAAGAAAGGTTTCCTCAGCCCAGTGAACGTGATGCATCTGATGTACATGCCCCTGTCTCTGTAGAGTAAGGCAGATCTCTGGCAGGTTCTCATGACCTCCACAAAAGAGAGATTGCACTTACATCTGCCCCCCGTTGTTCTGTTTTTCTGGAGACAGGTAATGTGCCTGTTCAGGTAATCATGAGCATGGGGAACACATTCATTAGTTCCTTGGTACCTTAAACCTACCGTTCTTGGATAGGTGAGAGGATTGCCTAAATTTCCCCATCTCCCCTGGCTGTGCAGACTAAGCGCTTGGCACATGCTCCAGTGCTTTCTTCTTGAGCATCTAGTGGTATCAGAAGCCATGGTTTCTCTCAGTAATAATCATGGTGTCAAGAGGCATTTGTGCCCTGTGCACTCTTTCAGTTTGGACCAGGTTTAGATCCTATAATGCAAATACTGCTTTAAACTTAGCAATGCCAATTTGCATTAATATTTTGGTTTCATATAGCTAGCTATTGCATCTCACAAACAAGCGCATTTTAATGAGTACTGGCAGAATGATAAAAAGGTTATTCATTAAATACTATTGTAGAAAATACAGCAGTTGGTTGCCAGAAATCATTAAAGCAAAATATAATGTGCATTGAGGCCACAAGGATGCCCCTCCTTAGGAGTATGTAACCCTATGGCATTCAGTGCAATGAGAATCAGTGCTATTCACGCAGGCATGGAGGGTGAGGTTAATTAATATAAAATACAAGCCAGCATACCATTGACACCAGTGTTTATTTTTAAGATTTAAACATATTTTACAGTTTTGATATCTGTTGTGAGATCATAGGGCATCACCTCAGGATTAATATGAAGGACTGTAACAGCCATGAAGACTGAGTTGTGAAGCAATGCGCTTTTAAAGCTTACATTTTGGTTTTAAGTCCTGAAGTGGTATTCTCCCTCCACCCCCCATCCGCCACCCTATGTTTTGTGATTTTTTTTTCCCTCCTTCCCTTTCTGGAATGCTTTATGAGAATATTGAACAATTTTTTTCTTTTTTTTTTCTTTTGCAGGGTAACATAGGGGAAAACTACACATTTGCAACTGGCTCTTTAGAAATACACCCCTTTAGCACATGCGCCCTGCGTGCTGCCATGGCTGTCACAGCTCGTGGTTCCTAATTATAATGAGCTTTTTTGGTGGTGTCGCTGCAGTTGTTTCTCCCCCAGCCCCCTCAACTCACTTTTCCCAGAAGAGAGTTCCAAGCCTTTGAAAATTCTCATGATTTTGCAAATCCACTCTATTTTTGTCGAGAATACAGGAAAGTTAAAATTGGCTGGTCGGCTGCCATGTTTTGAATCCAATTTTAAAGCAAACCCTTTGCAACCCGGGGAGTGAAGCTGACATCTTTGTGTCTGTAATGAAGATAATTACACCTGCAAGGTGACATCACTAGCGAAGTGACAAATGCACTTGAGAACCGAGTCCCCTGTCTCCTCTGAATTCTGTAGACCACTTTTGGCATTTAGCTCTAGACACCTCTTTCATGCTTGTCGTTTGAGAAGTTGCTTTCAGATGAATTTACTAAAGCTGACTGACACAGGGTTAAATTAATTCTTTTCTTTATTACTCAAAGTGATACAGACCTTTCTTGGACTAATGTAGCTTAATTAGTGGTCAATTAAAACTGAACATTGCTGAATTGAAGTTCTTTGATCAAACTCCCTGGCATGGGCTCTCTTTCTTTAACTAGCCACCATCTTGAATTCATTTGGAATCAGTAGTATAAACAAGTTTAAAACGGTTCTTTTATAAGAAAGTCAGCAGGCTTGTATAGCTGCGGTTTCCTTTTTTACTTCTGTAGGCGGCGATTCAAAGGCATGCTAAACGAAAACAGTGCTACACCCTGGAAAAAAAAATACATTTTTAAAAGTAACAGTAAGTAGTGAGGAAGTAGTCAGTGCTTCAACCTGTTTATCGGTAAATAATTAATATGCACTCTCACATTATAAAAGCAAGCTCCCCTTTCTCCTACCAGAGGACCATGGTTATAATAAAAAGTGAAATGCGCACACACGCGCACGCACACACACACACCCCTACTTGGGTGTCGCTGGCATTAGGGGAAGGATGGTTGTTCCAGAGATGGGCCCAGTTACTCCTACATTCCCTCTTCATTGCTCAGGGGATAATGTTTTATCTCTCTCCCTTTGGGTTTGGGATGAGATACTACACAAGTTGGTTGTCGGCTTCCTCATTGATTTTAAGGCCATTGCTGCGTTCATATAAGTGCTGACCTGGTGTGATTCTGCAGTATGTCACTTGCTTCATGTATACAGTGCTCTTGTTAGGGTTTTGGTGCAGTTGCTCCCCCTTCCCTGGAAGGGAAGCGGGAATCAGAGGAGAAATTATTGAATAGCTTGAAATGGTTCAGCCTTGCCTGTTAGTCAGTGCCCTGTCTTAATATTTAAAGTACATATGCTGCTCTTGTCTAAACATGAATTGATACCATTCAGAAATACCAGGTTTTGAAAGCTTAACAACCTAAAACCATAGTAGATGACATTGAGTTAGTGCGGTGCACTTTAAGGTATTCATTAAAACCAGCAGTTTTTGTATCAGAAATAAAAGTAATAAATTAGATGAAATAATTAATTTGTTGTCCATGCCTGGCTTCTTCTGAAATGTTCACAAGAAAGAGAAAGAGGGAGTTTGGAAGTGACCGTGTACTGTTTCCCTCCCCCATAAATGATAAGATTTTGCAGTTTTCATTCCTTATATCCAAAAATTATAGTTATAAACTGTAATCAAAATTAAAAATTTCATCCCTTGACAGAAAGAGAAATTGTTTATAGTCAGTGTGACTTTCGGCGGTCTATCTCGCCTTCTCCCTAAAGGGCTGATTAAGGAGAATAATTGGGGATGATAGCGGGAGGAAGACGACAATTCCATTTAATTAAAGATAATTTATTTTACTTTAAATTGGTGATGTCCCACATGAATAAGAGTAGATTTAGCAGATAGATTTATTAATGGGTACTGACATCTCGGTTGACAGAAAAAGCAAACATTTTCTTTCTTCATTGTTTTTATTGCGTCCCAGCACCTGAAATTGCTGTCAGCCAGCTTCCTTCGCTGCTCGTCAGAGCTGCAGGCTTTTTCCACCAAATATGCAATTACTGGTTTATCACTAAAACCAATTTGATCCTCTTCTGAGTTAAAAACCCAAGCCAGGCCCTTGATGAGCTGCTCAGGTCCTCAGGACCTGACATGAGAAACACTCTCTTCTTCAGGGATGGCCACTGCACTGACTTGTCAGTAGGTTAGTCTTGGAATGTGGCACATAGTTGTGGCGTTTAAATAAGGGCCATCACATTGCCACTGGTTTGGGGGCAGCACGCTTGCTTAAATAGTCCTCCAAAGAGGTTGTACCTTGAGTGTTCTGGATAACGAAGAACTCCATGGGAGGAGGACCATTTGCAAAACACCCAGGTTCATACCTGATGAGCATCCTGTAAAGCCCTTGTGGTGACTGTTGTTGGTTGCTCCTGCAGTTATAATCAGGTGCTGGAAGTTATGGGGGGGGGGGTTACAGTTCAAAAGTTAGTTCAAAGAAATATGCAGTTGTTTTCTTTATATTCTTCCCCGCCTCTACATACATTTGGCAACATATGGAAATTACTTTGTGCTTCTGACACACTGTCGTTTCCCTCAGTTCTGATTGCTCTCCTCTCTGCTGCATGCATATACTTCCCCTTAATATCACGTTCCTGTATTCCAGCTCATGTTTTCTATTGTTCTGTCATTTCTGTGTACTTGCCTAGTATATTTCTTTCCCGCTGGGTTTTTCTTTGTGTGAAACGTAGGTCTTCTGACCACTTCTTTCTTCATGGACTTCTCATGCCTGCAGCCTCCTTCCTCCCTCACACAGACCCTCCAGTTTGACTGATGGTTAATGTGCCTCACCTTTTGATGCTGTCCTTCTCATTCATAGTTCCTCCAAGCCAGGGTCTTCTCTTGTGCTCACGTTTTAGGGGTGTGTCTTCCCAGCTTAATTTTAAAGAATTAATCCATATAACCAGTGTTTACACCGTAAAAGAGAAAAATGAGACTTTTTTAAAAATTTTCCTTTTGGGTACTAATCATACTAGAGTTTTTATTTTATTTTAACCAGATGCTTGTATTTCACTCTCTTCTAAAAGCTCACTTTTCAGATTTGATGTTCCATCAGTGGTGGTGGTTTTAAGGATTAATTTTTATTAAATCTTGCTTTCTGAGTTGTGTTAGCCTTCCCCTCAACCAAAGCATCTTGTCTCTTTTATCCACTCATTGAACCTGTCTTAATGATGTAGTCTCCCGGGTCTCTGCTTGGCCCACAGTTTCCACCCACTTTTATCCATCTCTTTTATTGCTGTTGCCCTGGATTCATCTTGTATCTTTTCTTCTTTAATTATTGAATATGCGATATTCTTCAAGTCCTCCCAAGAGAAATTGTTAGGAAAGCAGCATACTTAGTGGACAGTGGGATATCTGCATTAAATTCTAAATTTTCTTCAGAATTGTGCAGTCATGAATCTAGATGGTCTGGACATGAAGTCAGGCAGTCAGCTAGACTGCAAGTAGGCTGAAAATCTTAGGAGGGAAAACAGTTGTGTTTATGGAAGGTAACCTCAGCTGTAGTGTTAGACAGGTGTGTGTGTGTGTGTGTGTGTGTGTGAGAGAGAGAGAGAGAGAGAGAGAGAGAGAGAGAGAGAGAGGAAGGAAGAGGAGGAGGAGGAAGAAAAAGAGAAGGAAGAGGAGAAAGATTGGACCTGAGTAGAGAAGGTGAGGTTTAGCCAGCCATAAAAACTTGGTTCCTACTGGCCTAGAAAGAAATAGGCAGTGGCTCAAAATAAAGGCATATCCTATAACCCAGTAATCCTGGTTCACCTTTCCTGGCTTACTTTCAGTCTATTTTATTTCTTCTCTGTTCGTTTGACAATTCCTACAGCAATTTCACTTTCCATTTTCAAGTACCTTCAACCGCCTTGTCTTTTCCCATCCTTGCTTTACTGCCAACAGTCAAATGATGTGAGGACCCCTTAAGTTACCAGGTTGGGGGCTTTTGTGAGTTGGGATCTCTGATTCCCAGGGAAAACATCAAAAGTTTGGAGAAATAAATACCTGAAAAGAAAGCCTGTAATTATGACAAATGCCTGTAATCCTAGCACATGGGAGGGGGAGGCCTGAGAAGGCTTCGGGTTCAGGAGTTAAAGGGCATTCTTCATTACATAGTGAGCTGGGAACCAGCCTGAGCTACATGAGACCCTGCCTCAATAAAAATAAATAAGTGAGCCTGAGATCTTAGCTATGGTATCCCCAGACTGGAGACACCAGCTAGTGTGACTCTGTGAAAATAGATTCAGGGATAGAGGCCTGTGATTCTGAGGTAAGAGGAGCAGGGAATGACAAGAAAGAACTTTCTAGATATGGTCCACGCCAGGGTGACGCCTGAAGCCTGGTCATTTGGGTGGCTTGGCCTGTCCCACCTCCCTTCCTCATGTACTCCTCCCAGCCTCTTCCTAGGCCCTCCCACCCCCAAGCCAGCCCCAGGCCTTGCTGCAGACATCTGCAGGTCTGAGCCACACAGACCCAGCCCGAGGTCGCCTCTCTGCCTCCCACTATGAATTCTGGGCTGTGGTCCTGCTTGCTCTTGTCTGTCAGATTGCAATCCTGATGCTGTCAGCCATGCCTGACCAATCAGCAAACACCACCACGGGATGAAATTTAAACAATGCAGATGCTCAAATACAGGGTTATGTTGCGTGGACCACGAAGGGAGAGCAGAGGTAAGGCCCGAGTCTCCCCAGAGTGGTCTGTCCCCAGCCCGCTTGGCTTGACACTTCCTAAGCCACACTGCTGCTTTGCCTTGTTGCCATCTGCTTTCCCCTGTCTTTCTTCATCAGAACTTTGGTTTCCATCCCCTGCCCATGCAACTCCACTCTGTTCAGTTCGGTTACTCATCCCCCCTCCCTCTTGGCTTAGCGCGCTGTGATGAACCTCTAGTCTGCAAGACCTTACTCAGGTCTTGCCACACTTAAAGGGAGAAAGGGCTGCTGGGATCAGGGCAGATGTATGGAATTAATAGGCTTTATTAATTTTCCCCACTGCTGGACAGTGGAATTTATCTTCAGGTTATAAACATAGTTGGCTTTCTTACCACTGAGATGTACTGAATTTTAAATTGAGTTTAAATCTCCTTTTTTTGGAACTGGTTTACATAGAAAGGATATAAATAGATCCTATCTAAATGAGGAGGCATCAGCCCATCTTGAGTCTTGGGGGTTGGGGATTGCTCTCTGTCCTCCTTCCTACAGTTGCCAGTGTTAACTCACCAGTTTCCCGCTGGCAGAGGAACCATGTGGCTGTCATCTTCTTCTGTTTTAAGTATTTAGTTGGTCCTTTTATAACTTAGAGTGTTTACAGGGTTCTGTACTCCCTCGTCCCATCTGGAAAATATTTAAACTTCATACGATCTATAAGATGAAAATACCACATATAAGGGGCTAGGCAGAAGGAAGAGAACGGAGAGCCATCGCGTGTGTTTAGACTCAGTTGTTTGCTCAGAAGCGGCTGCTGGAGGAATTGGAACAAATAGCTTGTGTGGGGGGAATGGTTTGGTCCAGGGCTGTACATTCCACCACAGAATGAGCCTTGGTTTGTAAAACTGACGTTCTGTTGTGACTTCCAGATCCAAACAAATCTCTGCAAATTTCTGCCCGATCGAGTTAATAAGAAAATATATACATGCAGAGGCGAGAGCCGCGTGCTACTTGGCGGTTCTGTCAGTGCGGGTGGAAATAAGAGACGGATTTTACCTACTGTATTAACAGCCAGCCAGCAGCTGCCAGGACCTCCAGCTCACTCATTTGCTTGATTTTTTTTCTTTCTTTTTCTCTCTCCTATGGAGAACAATGAAATGCAGAGAAAGCCTCTCACAGGGAGAGTAGGAGAGATAGTCAGGATTCGGGTCACTTTGCTTCCAATTGCCTTGTAATTGGGGAGCGGTTTCCACTTTCCCACTCCCTCACAGATGTGGTTTAGAGGGACAGGCTTGTCCTAGCCGGATGTGCTGAGGGACCAGAGGGTCATTCCCTGCTCCGAGATTGTGATCGGGTTCACACCTGTGCTCAGTTCCCTCCATGATCGATGACCTTGCGTTAACCCGGGGTGACCCTTAGCCTCTGCCTGTTCTCAGGGCTGAGTTCTCCTGCTCTCATTTACAGGTGGTTGCTGGAGCCTCATACACTTGTTTTTCGTGGTGCATGGTGCACTTAGCAGCCCGGCAAGACCTGCAATTTCATCCCTCTCAAGGGGCCGAGAAAGGGCTGCGGGGGGTGGGGGGTTGCAGAGAAAGAGAGAGAGAGGTTGCTGTTTGCATGTGCTTTTCTATTTTGTGGCTCATATGGTATCAATTACCATTTGATGGCAACGCCAGGCCTGAGGCCCTTTGCATGTTTGTCCTGTGAGAAAGATCTGGAAGAACCGACATATGGTTTTGATTGCAGCAATTGCAGGTTGATAGAATGAGCGCAGGGGTGAGGTGGGTGGGTTTTCCTTCCGGCCCTTTCCACTCTGGGCTGCTAATGTGCTTTGCTTGTGGGACTGGTCTTTTCATCATCCACCCGCTCCCCACCTTCTCCTCTTCCCCACGGTCCCCCACCTCTCTACCACGCTGCTTTCCTTGCCCTGCCTCCTCAGCACGTCCAGATCACCACTAGGAACATGTGGCCCACATTAAGGACCTTCAATTAAAACAAACAAAAAGAATTGTCCACTAGTCTGTTAAAATCTTAGAGCAGGTCATTCCATCAAGATGGTCATGAGTATGCTGAAGTTAAAAACAAGTGGGGGCAGGGTAGGGATCAGGTCTCTCCCCTAGAAGCTCAGGACATGTTTTTAAAAGTCTGTTGGTTAAGGTTGTTAAACTTTGACATGATGCTGAAAAAATAGTAGCAGTAGACATTGGTATCTCTCTCTCTCTCTCTCTCTCTCTCTCTCTCTCTGTGTGTGTGTGTGTGTGTGTGTGTGGTTTACAGACACTACTGGGAATTTGTTTGAGCTCATGCCACCAAGGGGCACTGGAAGGATATGGAGGAGTTCTATCAGATTCTGTCTGTCCATGCATCATCAGCCCTAAAATGGGAAAAAGCAGTGTCTGTGAGTATTTCTGCTGCTGGAAGGAGATGCTCGGTGACCCGTCTGCCACAGGCAGGATCCTCTTCCTTACTGGATGGATATGCAGGGGCAGGGGCTGCCCCGAGAAGGCTCCTTGTCACTGATGTCCAGCTGGGACTGCTCCTCTGGCAGATAAAGGGATGCTCTAGTGGGGAACTGGGGTAAAAGAACATTACAGACATGTTTCATGTTGCCCATAAATATTTTCTGTGATACTTTCAGATTCACATGTAATCTTTTCCATAGACTGGTGGCCCATCAAGTAGAAGTTTCCTTTTTATTCCAAATATTGCATTTGAAAATGATACACACAATTGTTAATTCACATAGTTTGAAGGGTGATATGGTATATTTTGTGTGTGTGTTTCTATTAATAACTTCATCCAGTTGAAAAATCTAAGAACTAGAGCACCTTGAATTACAAAAGCTCCTAGTAAAGTTTTTGTAATTTATTAGGTATCCCCTAAGAAGGTTGGCTGGCTGTGGTTGCTCAAGTTAATCCTAACATGTGGAAAGAAGCAGGCAGTCTTCTGTGAGTTTGAGGCCAGCCTAGTCTACATATTGAGTCCCAGGGTTACACAGTAAGATCCTATTTCAAAAAGAAAGGAAGGAAGGAAGGAAGGAAGGAAGGAAGGAAAGGAAAGGAAAGGAAATAGGCGAGGTTCCAGATTGTTTGTTCTCTAGACAAGCTTTGCATGACAAAGCTTAGCTATGTCTATTGAAAAGTCATGAAGCTGACTGGGCTAGAGATTGCTATATGTCGGGTTCCGTGAGAAGAGCAAGCACATTGTTCCAATGGCTATTGTGTTTTCAGGTAGTTGCCTAAGCCAGCTTCTTTGCTGTGTGGAAGTCTGTTCTTGCTTTGTTAAACGACTGCGTTCTTAGGACTTTGATAATGGTAGTAATTTTGACATCTTGTAATCTTACATGCGAATAAATGATCGGAAATGTGTGCATTTAAAGCAACTAGCAATTAGTTGAGTTACTCCGGTCGCAGTCACATGCTTTAAAAGCTGCTCTTTGGATATTTGACTGGTTCAATGTACACAAACATAAAGATTAAGCATTTCTACGTGTTGTTTGTGCCATCATTAGCTTCTTTGGGAGAGTTGTGTTGAGAAGGCTGATGTGGAGACAGAACAATAAGAACAATAACAACGTGTGTATACACACACACACACACACACACACATATTCTGTATACACACATACACCACACAAACACACACACACTGCTTTCCTGAAAGCTCCAGTGGCTCATTTCTGCAATAAATCTGTGCATGGATTGCTGGTTTGACTTGCACCATGCCAGGTCACTTAACAACAGCTGTGCTGGAGGGAGACTTGATTCGAGAAGACATTTTGAATCTTCTCAGTCCTAACACCATTCTGGTTTTGAAATGGAAAATGGAAAAGATCTTTCTAGAAGAGAGCTATCTTCATCTTGAAGTGGGATATGTGTAAAATTCTCTCAAGGATTCCTCAGATTACCTACATCGCTAATCTGCCTCCCCACCCAGAAGACAGTCTGATGGGAAATGTGTCCCTGTGTGTGTAAGAAAACTACAGAGGCAGAAGGTGCCATTCGAGACTGCTTCTCTGCTTCTTGCCCAATATTAATTCAGTGTTTAGTCTGAAATTTAGGAAAACTTACCAAGAAAACAATCTGCTTTTATATATAATTCTTTTAAAAGTGGGCAACAAAAATAACTATCAACAGCGCTTAAAATCTGATGTGAATTTATAAAATCTCACCCCAGTGTATCTACTGAAATGTTCAATTTTTGGGGAACATGGGTGATGTTAAAAGATGAAAAGTCTCCTCACATGTTTCCACTACTCGGTGTCTGCATCCTTCTTAAAGGAGAAGAAAAGGCTGCCTCGTGGAAGGCTGCTTACTAGTCTTCAAATTCTGTCCATCCTTTCAAACTCTAAAAAGATGATCCTTTGGTTTAGGCAGTTTTATTGATTGATGATTGATTGATTAGATTTTAGCTATTAGCAAATGGAGAAAGATTTACAGGGTATGAATGTTTTTGAATGTATGCAGTCAACCGCCCACCGATACTTGAGTCAGTTCTGTTTCAAAAGTTGGAGCAGAGAATGAAGGTGCAGTTCCTGTGTGGGAAACCCAGTCCTTGTTTTCACAGCAGAGGAACCTGGCTTCTTAGCTTCTGTTCTGGAGACCGAGGTCTTGTCCACAGATACCGGGTTACACACCGGATTCACTTGGTCCTGAAAAGCCTGCCATCTCTCCGTAGGATCTGTTCGTGGTAGCCGTCCACTGCAAGTACACACTTTCACGTCCACAGGGAAGCGATCAGTAACTTCAAGGACAGTGTCAATTAGGAACACCAAAATACAGTCTGCCAAGTTAGACTCATACTCAGACTTCATACTATCTGCGTTTTGAACACAATCTGTACCTTTGAGAAGGCATATTAAGGAATCTGATGAGCTTTTTTTTTTTTCTAGCTTTTTTACTATTTGCAAATCAGTGCTTCCTGATCCTGGGGCGGGGAGAGAAAACCTCAAAGGAAAAGCTCAACAGGCTTCCTGGACATCAAATAGCTAGTACAAAACAACATTCTGATGACTTGCATGTAAATAAATCAGAAACATATGAATTAAACTTCTCTCACAATACACATGGGTTGAAAAAGGGAGAAGTGCTGAGAAAATGTGTTTTGGGTTTTGCTGAGCCCATGACATTTGAAAAAATAGTATGAGACATTGAACAAACACAAAACATGGCTTGGCTCACCCATGCCTAATATTAGCCTCCCAGTTCAATGGCGAATCAATTTACCATATGCCCAAATATAAGCCACCTTTGGTCCACTCCTCTACACTTAATTGCTTGCAGTTTAATTTTTTCCCAATTAGAAGCTCAAAAATAGCATCACATTTCAAGGAAATGAAAATCATAGCATTTTCTCACCCAGTTGGTTTACATCAGACTATTTTAGAAAGCACCAGAGATCATGTCACCTTAAGAACAGTCACATTGAGATGGTCCTCTCTGATGGAGCTGACACAAAGCAGAAGAAACGCATCACTTTTAGGAAACCAGCACCACTGTCAACTTTCTGGTTAAACAGAAGCCAAAACCCAGTGGCAGTCAAAATGGAGGAGCACGAACCATCCTGTGGTTCAACTGTACCATCCTAGAAGATGGGTAGTGTATCGCCAATCTCAGAGCCTGGCCCAGTCTCCGCTTTCTTTCTCTCCTGAGCTCCTAAGAGGTATGGGAAGTGGGAGCTTTGTTCTCTCTCATGAAATGCTCTCGGCAGACCTAACATTAGGGACTCTAAATCCTGGGACAATTGCAGAATCCTCAGAGCCTTTGTGTCCTCTCTCCTTGATATTGTGTTCTTCAGCATCTGGCTTTAAGTACAGGAGCAGAACACAGGGAATTTAGGGGACAAAAATAGCCAGAGCTTCAGGCTTCTTCCACCAACTGTACATCTCTGACATGCACTTGGCTGAAATCCTATATCTGCTCTTTGGACTAGCTTTCTCACTTGAGATTATCAGTTTGAAGTTAGAAGGAGGCAGTAGATTTCATCTTTCCTATTTAGGGACGACTTATTTTGGTTGCTTTAAAAACACACTTTAATGTATCTTTCCTAGGTTCTTTATTCTGGGGGTGGCTGGAAGCTTTGCAGGACAGCTAAGCCATCCCACTGATAATTGTTTCATGTCTAGTATGGGCAAGTGTTAGATTATAACTGAACAGAAGAAAGTCAATAGACATCTTGAGTGTTCTCTACTAATACTGATCAGGAATCTCAGGCTTCAGAAGAAAGATAAGATGAGGTGACCTTTCCCACATTTGCAGGAATGAACATCAAACAGGAATCAAGGCAGCAAAAATCCAGGAATACACACTGGAAGATAACCACCTGGCATCTTGTTTACTAGGAAACAAAAAGGAATGATAGGAAGAAGAATTATTCGCCCCATGGCATCAAATATATTGGGGTAAAACAAAGACTGCCAGCAAAGTAGAACGTGTGTAAATGGCAGAATGATTGGTCCAGTCCAACCAGATGGTGCAGGAGAATCCTTGGACGCATCAAAGGGGAAAGGGAGAACTATATTAGGGGACACACACAGCTAAGAGTTCTGTTCTTTGCTGTCTTCTTATCTGTGAGCCCTAATTCTACACCCCCAAAGTGATGCATTGCTTCCCTAGCTTATGGCTCTGGGTTAGTTTCAGATGGGAGTGGAGCAGGCAAGTTAAAGTGATTCCAGCTTGTGATTTGTTAACGCTTTGTGCAATCTTATTTTGAGAATTTGGGATGTGAAAACTGAATTCCACCGCACAAACATAGTCAGATTCAGAGACCCTACTGTGGTGAAAGCCTTGAGAAACTTTGCACATCAGTTTGGGGCAACTGTACAATGTCAGTCTAATTTCTTTTCCAGCTGGGCTGCCTCTATGTATTCTACCATCCTGTAAAAAATGCCATTCATGATTCTGAGGGCAGTTTTTGACACATGAAAGATTCTGGGAAGGTCCTTCAAAGTTGGTAATCTGATGAGTAAACATTGGGAGTGGAGAAGACCTGCGTTCCCTTTCTCTGCTTCTGTTCCTCATTTATTTGATACATTTTATTGGAAGAACTTTGCTCTGGTCATGCTTTACAGGGTAGCCTCTAAAATGATCGTCAAGGGCAGGGCCATTGTCTTCTATGGAAGATCAGACCGGCATAAGTCACAAAAGATACACATTTCTAAAAGTAAAGGAAAGCTTGAAAAAATCTTCCATTGACATTATTGAAATGGCCTTTGTCAGAAGGTGATTTGGTCCATATCGTTCCTGACTTCACACACAAATACCCATTACTCCTTGAGCTTGTCAGAGGAAAGAGAGGAGCAAGATGCCTACATATCCAGTAGTCTGCTGTAAAGAAAACTGTCAAAATTATTGTCGGTGGCTTCAGTTTATGGGCAGGCTCTGCAAACAAGATACCCTGAGATCTGACCTCATTGTAGCATGGTCCCATTCTCCAATGAATGTTGCACGACAGAGTAGATTGCCTGCCCATGTTCAATTCATTAGTGACACAGCCAAACCTAGAAAGGTCTCCTGCTTACAGTGGCCAATCCTCATAGCTGATGGACTGACCTAAGACCTGTCATGAAACAAGCACACACTCGTTTCTGTAGAAGGGGAGCGTATTGATCCTGCTGACAAAGACCATGAGTTGCTTGGGCCGGAGGGTAGTTTGCATTTCATTGGGAAGGCAGCCTCTTTTCCTCAGACTAACTACATTAGCTACTTAATTGCGTATCTAGAAAATTACAGCAAAACTGAGCACTCTAGAGCTACAGTTCACAATCTGTCCTCCTACACATTAGTCTTCGCTATATATGGGTTTGAAGTAATTTCTTTTCTTTGGGACAAGTTGTGAATTAAGACCTGCTATGTGCTATTTTAGTTTATATTTCTTTGTTTTGTTGATTGATTTTTAGTTAAGGTACGAACTTAACTAAATTAATTCAGGCTTATTTGGTATATTCAGGATGCTGAGCCATCATGGCATCTGATTAGTTTCCAAACATGATCCCAGTGGAACATCCCAGCCATTATACAGCTATTTTCTAGCCTTCTGCCCGTGTTTTATAAACTTCTGACTTTAATGTTACCTTATACACAGACTGTCTATACAGTATATGCATATCAATTTCTTTTTCTTTATCTGTCTATTGATTAGGAAGTTCCAAAGAGAAGATATATTCTTTGCTAATTATATGAACAAAGATTGAACTTTTTAAACTGCTCCCCTTTTATTCATATTAAGAAATCATCTGGGTTTGACATCTCTGTTTTGAAAATCCAAGATTATTAAACAAAGTAAGAGGCTTATTAAAAGTTACATTTCTCAGACATCAAAGGAACATGGTTACTATAATTGCATTATTAAAGAAACTGGTATTGTTTACATATATTTATACTGACCTTATTCCAAAATATTATTAAGATAGCTGGTAGTAAATGGTTGAACTGTTTGTCTCCAAAATTAAGAAAAAAATTATCATATGAAAAAATACCTAGAATTTCACTATTAAAGAAAGCCAACTTAATTATGTTTTGAGTATGCCTGAAGACACAAACTAATTATTGTTGACTACTTAGTTTTCTATTGCATGGTCTCTTGTCAGAAATACAAGATTCTTCTTAATCCCTCATTTCCTTGAAGAAGTTTTGAAATAACTGTTGTTATTGAATGTAGTTTCTCCATATTTCTTCTGTATATCCAGAAACGTCTAAGCCTTGTGCTAGCTAGATACTCTGCTCTGAGTTAAACTGGGGAACTATGGCTGGTTGACTTTACCTAAAGTTTTCTCTGAGTATGGAGGAGAGGTGGGCACTGACGTGCATAGCAGAAAGGAAGCTGATTGGCCTGTTGACAATTTGCATACCATTTTTTTTTTTCATTTCAATCTGTGCCACAGAGGCCTACATTTGGTAATTATTTCATGCCTTTGATTTCCATTGAAAGTAGTTAAGGCCATATGTTTTAACAGAAAAGAGATAATTCCTACATTTTTTTTTCAGCTCAGTGAAAGGGGAGATGGGGTAATAATTTTGCAGGGTACCATGGCTGTTCAGAACTCTAGCAGATTGGAGACTCGGTGTTCATTACAGCTCTCTTGGTACACAAGAGAGGAAAGCATCTGTTTGAAGCACCAGTGCTAAATTTGATGTTTCAAAGCACAGCCTAGAGTTTGCTGGTAATTCCACTCACCATCAGTAAACATCATTTACTTATATGAAAGGTGACCTTCAAGTTGCTTAGACCATTGGTAATTTTTAAGGCTATTTGGCTTAAGGGCTATCCCTTCTGACCTGGACTTTGGACTGAAAAAACATAGAATGTAGTCCAGTTCCTAACCTTATTTAGTTATATGATGACAGGGATGTATAGACACCTAACCTTTCTCTTGCCTGCTATCTCCTAATGATACAATATGAGTAGGATGATCGACCACTTGGATAGATGGTTGATCTCAGAATGATTGTGAAAAATAATAAGTCTTGATAGTTTCAACCCTGAACAATGGATCAGTCATAGAATTTTGTGAAATTTCCTTTTATGCGATTAAGTTAAATGTCAAAGTATATAACCACAGCCCTTTGGTCATGGTGGCTCCACCTGATCTTATCTTCTCAATTTCCCTTAGAGTCCAAGTCTACCCTTATTTCTTGGGTCTCTACTTCTGAAATTGTTATCCTCTGTTTGTATTTAGAACAACTTTCTGAATGCCTCTCCTCACTTCCTGACAAGCATTGGGAATTGGCAACTGTTTGTGTTTACTGTATGCAGGCACAACAACTGAAGACATTTGGGTTTGGAGAAGTAGAGATAACTCATTTAGAATTCCATAAGGTCAAATTATAAAATCATGAACATGTTCTTTTCTACACAGCCTTCCAGGTACACTGTTGGTTCTTCATAACTTCACCAACTTCCTCAAGTCCTTTCTAAGGAACTGTAGTATTGCTTCCCAAAGATGCGAAGTGATAGATGTACTGAATAATAGTCTTGTGGCCATGACATATCTCCAGGGTTTCAGGTTTTATTCTTTATAGTCATATGCCTTGACCTAGGTCTTCAACAGTGAAATGGATTTATGTACCTAATGGTGCCTAAACTTGAGCTATTCCCTTTTAAAAGTTATACCAGAACAGTTAATATCCATGTGTCTGGCTGGAGCCTAGGTACTGGAGTTCAAAGGGAAGTAGAGAGCAGTGCTTTCGGAATCATAATGGATGAACCATTATGGTGATTCCTCTACTCTCTAAAGAAAGCCTAACAATAAATACAGTGAAAAGTGGAATCATTAAGATCTGTCCTGGTGGAACCAAGGAATGCATATCTTCCCCATGTTGTTATAATACTCTCACTCTCTTATGTATCTTGTCTGTAACGTTTTATTCATGCTTCCTTCATTGTACTTAGTGAGATTTGAACCTCTATGGTAGGCACTATACACTCATACATACATTCAAACTTACCTGCCTTTTTAAAAACAATATTGCTCTTAACCTTCTTTTTTTTCTGTGGCTAGGTAGACTAGATAGCCTTAGAACAACTTCTTGTAGGCTACTACAGTACAGGATAACAGCAATAATCAGCACTGGAGTTAGAGTTCATTTCTATCATTAGTGTAGAGTCATAGAAACTGCTTTCCTGCAAATTTGGAGCCCTTATTTAACTGAGAAAACAGTATCTCTCGAGGTCATGGAGCTATTTATTGGCAGACACAACACACACTACTTTGATGTTTCAACACCTCCTAATTGAGCAGTTCTTGTCATCATAAAAATACCATTTGGCTGCTGAAGGTGAAGAAAGCATTGAGATAGGAGATAATCTGTTATACATACCTGAAGATCAGAATCTGTTGTGATTGGTGTAAATAAAGACAGAACCAATGATAGAATTATAGCTCTTCAAGACTTAAAATAGCCAGAGTGATGAAAAGTTGTTGTGGTCATACAAAAGGGTCTTCTGAACATTACCTTTAATTTCCTGATGAGTGTTCCGTCAGTCAAAGTTGGGTAACAACTTAGTTAGGTGTCGAGAGCATATTAAGGAGTTGTGATGTACTTAGCATCTGCAGTATTTTCTCTGTGCCAACCCTGAGCCTGTGATGAAGCCAACTCCTGTGGGAATGGGTGACATAATGACAGAACCAGGAAGAAGTCAGATTTCAGCTGGTCCCGGGTTGGTACAAGTCAGTGAGTGTTTCAAGAGACCTTTAGCAAGGAGTAGCTTGGTTCGTCTAAGGCCCTTGAAGTTCAGGCCAAGGTGCTCACTATGTTGAGAGTGGACCTTGTTGTGATATAGCAAGTTGAATTCCATAGCAAACACATGGCGTCTGCTCAGTTAATGCCTAGTGCAAGAGAACTGCAGTTGTAAAAATGAAATGAAGCCTTGGCGTTAGAGGCTAGCCCACACAGATAAGGCTGCATCCACACTGTATTTAATGCACAGGTGATACTGTTTTCTCTTCTTATTGTTCTTGTGTTTAGTCCTGGGTTATTTTCTTCCCTGAATACCATGGAACTCTTAGCAGATGGTTTTGTATCACTTTGTGTCTCTAGAAACAATAAACAACTCTCCATGGATATCTTCTCTTCCTTAGTGAAACCACATTCTGAAAATCCTGTTTCTTGCAGGAGTCCCCATGAGCTCCATGCCATAGAGACTTCCTGTGTCCTCTTTGGACAAAGTGGCTGTCTTACTGCTGGGGTCATGGTTACTAAATGATCCAACCAGGACTTTGGAAAACGTTTGCTTCAGTCACCTTGGAGTATGCATAACCATCAAAACTTGCCATCGTAACACTTAAGAAGTCAAGTTTGAAATGGGACTACATGATTCTGAATCTCAAATTTGCCACTTAGTTGAACTCTTCAGTTATGTAAACTCTCTGTGCCTTGTGGGTCTTAATCTGTGAAAATCCAATGTTAATCAAACAATGGGGTAAGGGAAAGAAAAATGTTATGCACACAATTTGGCTGTACCTATGCCTGACCTATCAAAAGTAATATGTTAGCAGTGTATATTGCCATCAGTTGGCCCTGTCAGTCATGACAAGAACTTGCCTCCGCACAGGCCTTGGTAATGGGTCTCTTTGCAGTTATGCAAAGTTGTGCCAAGTTGGGACATCATTATTAATTGCTTTCCTTTATTTCTCTTTGATACCCCTCTGCCTGTCTTATGGAAGGTGGATGTGAGATTTCAAAAGTGTAGTATATGCCAAGAGCTCAGAATTTCAAATGTGGATGTGATGTCGTAACAGAGAGAATCTATGCAGTCTCTGCTTACCATTTTACTGCCTTGGGTTTTCAGTGGCTCCACTTAGAAAATGCTTTCTGAACTGGCCATTGTAAACATCGAAGGTGCAATGTGACCACTCGGTTAGCAGTAGCAGTCTGTCTTAAGTGAGCTTCTTTATTGAGGAAAGCAGAGGTTTTATTAGCATCTATGTGCAAGCTCCCCCTCCCCCCATAAATCTCTACAAAGGCTGCACCCAGCTCATTTTAAATCAGTTTGGAAAGGGAGTCAGAGGTTTGAGGAAATATTCAGAAGTTATCCATGGGAGAGAAAGTAGAAGCAATAGCCTTGCCTTTTTATTTGGAGAGAAGAAATGATGAGACGGAGATGCGGGGCCATAACTTACGACAGGTTTTCTGCAGCAACTGGTGGGCTTTGTTACTGGAAGGCATGTACATTAGCATCAAGGGGACCGTCATCAGTGTTGTCACAGAGCTCCCAGCAGGCTGAGTTCAGTGGCTAGGAAAGGGGGACACTGGCGGCCCCTGCCCACCTGCAATCTGAACATTACTTAGGCTCTCCCTTTCTCTCCTTTTGCCTTCTTCATCCTCTTGATATTTTTTACTTGTCATTTGACTAACAAAGACACAAGCAAGGAAGGGATAGAACTGCTGACAATTCTCCTGCTTCTTAACAGAAACCTGGAAATTAGCATGGTGAGGGAAAAAAATCTACCAGTTGAAATTAACTTAAAGGATTTAGCTTCAGGTTTCACTACTCATGAATGGATAATCAATAATCAACTACTATTTGGAAGAGGAAATTGATATGTGGTGTTTATGACAGGATGTGTGGATGTGTGTTTGTGGGAATTTATTCTAAATATATTACAAGTTCATAGAACTTAGTTGGGAATAAATATATATATATATTTCTTTCATATTTTTATGATGTAACCTGGTAGAATGGAAAGAAAATATTGTTCTTTTAGTAGCAATAAAATATAGTTGACTCACACATAATCAGTGAGTTTCATATATGTTTGAAAAGTCAGGAAATATTCTCCCATGACCCACCCATCCTCGCGTGAGCCCCAGAATGACAATAAAAATAGTTTGAGAAACAAAATCTTCATTTTGAATCAATTTAGAACACTTAGAACTATCTGATTAATTCCTTTGAAAATTTCATGGGCTTTAGTTAGAAGTAAAATCTCAACAAATTCATCATCTGGTGCCTATGGCTGTCTTTCCATTTGTAAGAAGCATGTCTCTGTATGTCAGTAGAGACTGGTAGGCACTGTTGTTTGCACCTCCCAACGTGACTACTTCTTCAGTCATATCACAGTATGGTCATTAACCATCACTTGGACGTGAAGGAAGAGTCCTCCTCTCTTCATCATTCAATATTCCTTGACTTTGCACTACAGACTGAGAATGTATCAGTTGGAGGGGTGCGATTCCTGAAGTTTGCTCTTGGCTTGGGTTTTGGGCTCTTGTGTGTCTATGAGCGTGATTAACTGCATTTTCATCTTAGGCCATGTGACTGAACTGTTGGAACCTGTTAACTTTCCATTTGGTGGCCATTTGGTGGCCATTTCAAGTCTTTAAATCCAGACGTTAGAATAGACTTTGGAAGAGGATACTGAGGGTGGGCAGAGTTGGCTCACTATATTCACGCCTGGGCAAATCCTCTAACTTCTGAATTTTGCACAATGAGGTTGAGTTCATCTGAGCTTAGAAAGCATGAACCCAGGAAGTACAGCAGAGGACAGCAGGTGCAGAGGTGACGTGCCAAGAGAAAGGGAACCTCTAAAGAACTGATAGAAAAAGAGAGATTGTCTTCAGGAAGTCAATATAATAAAAACAGAAAATAAAGAATAAGGGGATCTAGCCACTGATAACAAGAAAACTGGCCAGGAGTCTTTTACTGTTAAAAACCAAAAGCAGGGTGACAGTACCATGTCTATCTCTCGTCCCTTTGTTAGAACCAATAGTGACCAAAAGTGAACTTGCAGCTCATGAGTTCTATTTCCAACGTAGACAGAGATTGGGGCTCACAGCTCCTCCTCCTTGGTGTATAGTTTTCAATCATTTTAGTAGATGGCTGTTGAAGAAAAAAAAAAGTCTCGAATTTGTAATGCTACATAGGACTTGAAAAATAAAAAGACAGGCCGGGCGGTGGCGCACGCCTTTAATCCCAGCACTTGGGAAGCAGAGGCAGGCGGATCTTTGTTAGTTTGAGGCCAGCCTGGTCTACAAGAGCTAGTTCCAGGACAGGCTCCAAAGCTACAGAGAAACCCTGTCTCAAAAAAAAACCAAATAAATAAATAAATAAATAGACAGTAGATGGAGCTCTCTGCCATCCTATCAGATGGACATTGGTTGTATGCCAGCTATAAGTGCTGTAGTGGGGTTACCTGGAGTTGCCTCTCCCACCATCTCTGCAAAACAGATCCTCCTTTCTGGGGGAAAACGAGACACAGCTAAGCTGCTGTTGCTGAGGCAAAATTCCTTATGGTGGATGGCAACATACCCAGCCCCTCCTTATGGATGGTCTCGTCTCTACCCTAGCACTGTCTGGCAGGATGTTTTACATATAAGCAGTTCTGTGCTCATGCTGGCCAATATGGTGACCAATGGTGGCCTGTGGCTCCAGAGCGTCTGAAACATGGCCAGCATGTCTGACAACTGAAAATTGTTTCGTTTTCAGTAAGTTCAGTTGAAATAACCCCCGTTACTAGTGACAACCATATCCAACAGCACTTTCCAAGACATTGTTGGGAAGCAATGAATAAATTTCTGGCAAAGTGTAAATTTTGTGCATTTACTGAGTGCCTGTGATTGGTTAGGGATTGTGATTGGCATGATATCACTCATCATCATGGTAAGAATCGCCCCATTGGACAAGCAAGGAAAGCAAGCCCCAAGAGATAAATAGTTTTGTCGTATCTTCATGATGAATTCTGAGAGTGGAAATTTGAACCCTGTGAGTCCAGTTCTGATCTGAGTAATTCTAGAACCCTCCAAGCCTATGCATATCTAGTCTGGGGGCTGGTTCTTCAAATATACCTTCCTCTTCCTTATCTGTGTGTCAGCTCAGCTGACAATTTCACTTTAACTCGGTCCCGTAGAACCTAACATTGGCCGTCTCATTCTTGTGAATGTACACACAATCCTGCCTACAAGTTGTTCTTTCTTCTAGCTGAGACCCAGGTCCTTGAAAGAGTGTAAGAACTGAGAGTCTACCTTGTTGCTGAGTGATGAGTTGGTCAGCTATGAGGCTTCAAAGGCCATGCGGAAGCCAACAGACCCCAAAGCACATGCTAAACTCTCATCGTGTGAGTGTCTGTGGTCTCAGTTGAGACCATGTGTAAGGTCTGAGCTCTGAGTGGGCCTCTGTGGCACTCCTTTAATGTGGTATTTTCCCATTGGTTGTGGATAGTACAGTAACGCTCTGTAAGAATCTGGAACTCTCCTGCTGTTTCTGTCACTGCCTCACGCGGTTTCAGCTATTACAGTTCCCTTTGGAAATTGCTTATTCAAATTGCACTTGCAGGATCACGAGTGGGTGGTAACATGAAGGGGCAGTGAAGACCTTCGGTTCAATATGGTGACCACCAACCGTTATTCTACATGGTCTGAAACATTTCTCTCTGGGCTTCTAAGTTATAGTTCCCTTGAAGGAAGCACATTGCTTATCATATGCATGGTTTCACCATAAGCATGCCTAACAATATGCAAATAAAACTGGTATAGATTAAAAAAAAGACTAATGGGATCCCCCAAAATTTTCTGTAAACTGTCACAAAAGTCAAACTCAAGTTGATAGTTAACAATGTCTTATCCTATCGGTTGTGTTTACATATTTAGACATGCATGAATACATATATTCTTGAATACACATGTATGTGTATGTGGCAATAATAAAGAGTATCAGTTTGAGAGTAGGGGAATGGGAGGGGCTGGAGGGAGAAAAGGAAAAGAGGAAAATGATGTATTTTTATTATAATTTAAAATATATGAAAATAAATGAAATGTGAAAATAAAGAATGTCTCATCTTCAAGAAGAAAGAATTGGGGACTAGGGAGATGGCTCTGCAGTTAAGAGCACTAGTTGCTCCTTCAGAGGACCCGGGTTCAATTTCCAGCACCCACAGGGCAGCTCACAACTGTCTGTAACTCTAGTTCCAGGAGAACCGACACCCTCACACATATGCAGATATATATGCAGGCAAAACACCAAGGCACATAAAATAAAATAAAATGAAAATAAATCATTAAAAGTTTTTTTAAAGGGAAGGAAGAATTGGTTTTAATAGAATATAGACTTTGATGCGCAGTTCTACTTTCTCTGCCTTATTGTTGCTTAGAAGATTTTTAATGGGGAAAAGGCAAACTTTCTAAATTGCATGTGTAAGCTTAATAAAAATCATGACATCAAGACCTGAACACAAGTGGTTGATAATTTTCACGTTTTTACATGTTCACAGTGTGTCAGGATCCATTCTAGTTACTTTACACCCAAAGTACCATTTACTTTGCTCAAGCTTGCAGAGTAGGTCCCGTGGCTTGCATTGTGGAGAGAAGAACCTGGAGACGGAGAGGTTAAAAGTGGAATGCTGAAACTCACGATGAGACTCAGGCTCGTCAGGACCAGTCCATTTCACCCATGTCACCTCTCCGCCGTTCTCCAGCTTTACACACTGGAGTGTTTTGTTGGTAGTACCGCCGTATTTCATCATTATGGAAGGTAGAAGAATTAGGTTGTGAGCTTCTACCAAAAAAGCTGCTCTGTAGAGATCCTGGGCAATCTAACCTTTGTTATGTTTAAATACTCCTGAATGAAATCCATAGGCCAGGAGAGGGAAGGAAGGTTAGGGAACACACTCCCTCCACTCGGTTTGTGGGTGGGCGTTCCTGCTTGATCCTTTTTTATAATGTCGCAAGATCATTTTCTTGGTGGCTCGAAAAGATCATTGGGTTCAGTGAATGTGCCTACTGTAGGTCTCAAATTAGGATAGAAATTATTTTCTTTTCTTCTTTTTTTTCCCCCTTAGTCTTTTGAGACAGGGTTTCTCTGTGTAGGCCTGATTGTCCTGGAACTCCCTCTGTAGACCAGGCTGGCCTTGAACTCAGAGATCCACCTGCCTCTGCCTCCCCAGTGCTGGGATTAAAGGTGTGTGCCATCACCACATGGCTACAATAGAAAGTCTGTCTGTAAAATAAAATTATTTTTATACTTCCATCAACCTATGGTTTAGTGTTATCTAGACAATTTTGTTAAGCTCACGGCTTCTGTGATTTTACTTTAAATTCAGAATTATGACAGAGAAGATGGTGATACCAACCTTTGATGCAAAATATATTATATTATTAATTTTCCATGAGGCTTCTTTTCGACAAATGATTTTGGTGGAAGGGTGATGCCCCGTTGGCTCCAACCAATGTTCCCCGATCCAATTTGGCAATATTTCACACTTCCTTCCTTCCTTTTATGGGGAAAGTCAGAGTCCAGTGTCCATTTTGATCTAAGTTGTCTTTCTAGGGGAGCATGAGCCTTTGTTTTTTTGTGATATTTTCCTTTTCTTCATATTGGGGTCACTTAAATATATTGAAATGACGTTGGAGTTTTCCTTTCAAATTGGGCTGAATTTTTTCAACTGATTTTCTGGTATATCTTGTTAAGAACAATTCTAGTTAGGTAAGTAATCTTTCTGTAGACCTTAAAAAATAATAAGGTGGCAAATATATGAGGACTTATTGGAATTAATATCATTATAAAACAGTTTATGGAAAATGCCACATAGACCGCTTGGAACTGAGAAACTGACAAAATAATCAAGTAAAGTAGAAACAGTAGAGCAGTCCACTTACTGTCACTGTCATTAAAATTTGAAATATTCAAGGTAGTATGAACATTATTATTGCTATTTATGTAAATATCCTCTCTTACCTTCAGTACCATTTTAAATGACAGTGTCTATCAAATGATGAAAAGTAAAGAATAATAACTAATTAATTGTATAGCTCTAACAAGTTCCACATATTGAAACAGTTCCTTGAACTTCCACTTTGAATTTTCTGAACGTTAAAACTCATGCTTTGCCTCATGGGCAGGAGCTGGTGTGTGGCTGGGTGGTAGAATGTTTCCTTAGGATGTCCCATACCTTCTATTCCATCCCCAGCACCTACATCAGTCAGCTGTTAGTAAATAAATAAAATGTGGCAAGTTGAAGCAAATACATTCATTGGTCTCTTCAACTTTCCAAAAACATATCTATGCAGAATTCACTTATATCAACAAAAATAAAGACCATTTGCTTAAAGTGACATTTGAGGTGAGAAAAACACAGCATCTAAAGGGAAAATGAGTGGCAGGCATCTAAGTTGCTCTCTAAATGACTTTGTGTTTTGGAAGATATATAGAAATTACCTTGAAATAGCATAAAATGTGCTCCTTTTCCTGTTAACAGGAATTTTCACCTTGTATTAAGAATCCCCACTTGGTGTGCTAGCACACCGAGGGCCTTGAGTCTCAGCATTTAGGAGGCAGAGGCAGGCAGATATCTGTGTGTTCAAGGCCAGCTGTTCTACATACCGGATCTCAGGACAGCCAGGACTACATAATAGAGAAACCCTGTCTCAAAAAGTCCAGAACGAACAACCAAAGTCTCCAATTTAATATAGCGTTAGGAAATCATAAATTACACATTGGAGTGTGTGCTAAAATATTTTTTTCTTGTAGATGCTCTTTCACAAGCAGGCAGTATTCATGAATTTGCCTCAACAATCTTACCCTTAGGTATTTTTATTTATTCATAATTCAGAGTCAAAGTAGCTTTCTTTTATAGAACTAAAATAATGATATAAATTCCTATCTTTTCCGAAATGTCTGAAATAATTTCACAGGGTGGGGAATCATGTTAATATGATCAAATGGTATTGATATTTCTATTGTTCATGTTTAAGAGTAGTGGTGATAGAGTAGTTACTAAAATTAAGCTATAAATTATTCCAAGAGCTGATTCCTGTATACAGGTAAAAGAATAGTATGAAAAGACCAATTTTTCCCGGTGAATATGTATTGGTTTCTGAAACATGGAAAACAATGCAGCTTACATTAGGGCTCATGGGCCAGTTGCATGTCAGGCTGGGGCGTATGAGCATGCCATAGCCATGGTGTGCAGGCGCATTCTGGCATTTGAACACCGTGATTTAGTGATCGCTTTGTCCTTTCCCTGGAAGGTATCGTTCTCTCACCCTTTTACCTCCACTTGGGCCCTTTCTGAGTCAGCAGTAGCACCCCACCTGTTTGTTGGCTGTCTCGTTCCCAGGAAAGACCCAGGCTGGACCCCTGCCCTATAGTTCACTCTTTGTTTCTTAAAGACACTTCGAAATGATGTGGGGCTTCCTCCAGCCCCTTATTATGAACGCTGTAGAAACACTAATCAATTACCATCCATACATTTAAGGGTTAGAGAAAAAATTACAAACTGAAAAACTATGAAAAATGGGACTTAAATCCCTCTGGGACTCAGGGTGAAAACATGCTTGCTGCCCACAGCATGAGCGGCTCGTTCTGCTGTGGTTTGTTTTGTTTAACATCCAGGACCTCCAGACTTTCTAGGGCGTGTGGAGCATTTATTTGATGTCTGGATGCAGATGCACACTTCCCACATCTGTCTCTGTGGACCTAGCCTTTGTGAAATCCTAAACCTGGAATTAATACTCACACTTTATGAGTCATGGATGTTCTGGGAGAATTATATAATTTCTAATTTCTAGGGTGTTTGATATACGTGGCAAAAATGGCTTTTTTTTTTTGGAATCCTGCCGCAGCCTTTTTGTTGGTGAATTTCCTCCCTCTCGCTGTGACCTGTGAATATCAGTGTAGGCTCACTGCCAAGTTTGTGAGCCGCTGCCTGCTTCAAAATGGAGGCAGGAAGGTATCCATTTTCATCAAGAGGATGAGCCGTTCAGTCTTCCCAACCATCTGGAGAGGAACTTTTAGAGCGAAGGAAAATGGGAATTAAAAAAGAAGGAAAAAAAGATTATATTTAGCAGAAAAGGCAAGGGAGAGAGAACCAATTAAAGTTAAACTATACCTTATGAATTTATGCTTTGCTGTGATGCTGCCCTGCTTCAAGGAAACATAAACAAGAAAACATGAGGGCTATTTTTATAAGGCTCCGGCTCCCCAAGTCTCATGAGGGTTCATAAACAAATGTTAAGTAAATTAAGTCTTTGGCACACTTTTAAAGTTTATTGTACACACAAATATAATAAGCACTTGAAAAAAACAGAGAGAGCCCCTCTTCCTATGTACACACTGGTTGTTGGTGGTCCTTCTGTTGATCCAGGCTCTTAATGGCCTTTTTTCATACATTTCTGGCAGACACTGTGTGGATGGAATAGTCCGAGATATATATATTTCACCCATTCCTAGTTCATGTTCACTCTCTCTCCCTCCCTCTATACTCTTTTCCTCCCTCCTTTCCTCTTTTCCTCCTTTTGCCTACCTCTTCTGTCCCTCTTGCATTGCAAGTGAAATTTTTAATTGAATGGTAGAGGTTTGGTGTGTCTCTGGGAGAGACTGTGTGCAGGACTTTCTGTGTTGCCCTTAACATGCTTGTGGGCCATCTGTGTTTAAAAGCAAAAGGAATCCGTAGACGGGGGGTCAGGGAGGGAGGACTACTCCGGCCTGCAAAGTATATTTACCACTAGACATGGCTTGCAGTGTTCTCGCCTGGACTGGAAAATCTCATACCTGTTGATTTTATGTTAACACAGATATACAGAACTTTTTTTCCTGCTATATCCAAAGAAGGCAGTGCTTCTCGGGTTGGATCAGGTTTAGACTCTTGCAGCTTCCAAATTTTATGTTTTGTGCCAGCTTCTCATCAAATCATGGATGTAGAGATACTTGGATCCATGTAGAAAGTTGAACTCATGTGGTTCTCTTTCCCCAGGTCTATGCTCCTTCAGCAAGCACTGCCGACTACAATAGGGACTCACCAGGCTATCCTTCCTCCAAACCAGCGGCCAGCACTTTCCCTAGCTCCTTCTTCATGCAAGGTAAGGTCCTTTTTTGCCTGCTGGAAAATCCATGAGCCATTTGTGTTATACACAGGGCAAAAGAATTAGAATCATAGACAAGGGTTTGTGTGTGTGGGCGGGGGGGGGGGGTAGAGGTGTTTCCCCTCTTAGGAACTGAATTCCATACCTAATTAAGTCCAAGTTACCGAGAACGGCTTTTCTTTTACATTAAAGTCCTTTGACCTCTAATGGGTTAAAAATAAATTGCTTTGTCCCACATAAAACAAATGCCTTGCTGGTCTTCCAAGATTGTTGGCCTTCAGTATCTCTGCCATCTCCCAAACGTATGTGTGTTTAGGCACATCTCATCCAGCTCAGGGTATGTTTTGGAGATCTTGTACTTTGCCAAGAGGAAAAAGATTCCCCTTGGGTCCAACCACTTACTAATGTATAAGTGAGAATAAGGGTTCCATTTAAAAATAAGTGACCCATTGAAACATGGGATGTTATACAATCTGACATACTAATTTATTTAAGGTAAAAGAGAATTTTGAATTCCATGTATAAGGAATACATAGCAGGGACATTTCAGCTTCATGGTAAATAATGACTATGTGTTCTTTTAATTATCCACTGTATTTAATTTTTAAAAAACCAAATAGAAATAGTTATATATCACCAGAGCTTATACTGTTGCCTCTGGTGACTTCGCTCCTCCCTACTAGTTGGAAAAGACTGGGATCATCAAAATGACACTAGCTACTTTATAAATGGTCTCTTCAGAGGAAGGAGCTGTGGATTCCATCCTTACCATATTTAAGATACTTAAAACTATGATGGTCTTAGTCCCAAGATACCCTGAGGTTAGAGGTGCGATTATCTAAACTCCTATAAATACACAACTCTTAACTCCTTCTGCCCGGATGTGTGTACCTTACTTGGGTATATGTTGGCACAGTAAAGGGACACTGCTCTACACACACTGGCACGTGGGAGCAATAACACACTTGGGGCAGTAATACCAAGGGATCGAGCGGTCTGGTGCCTCACTAAGACTGCAGAGGGCACACTCGAAACTACTGTGATGAGAAGAGACTCATCTTTCCCTTCCATGTTAGCTCCTTCAGATTGCTGGTTTGCATGTGAAGTTCTCCAGAAAGTCAATAAAATAGAATGCAGCGGGTCTCTTGGGATCAGGGAGAATTTGTTCCACACATTACTGAGCTCATGGTTTCCTCTGTCTTTGTGACCTGACCTAGGTGTAACTCTCAGAGGGTCAGTGGCTAATCACTTGAGTACATTCTGTGCCATGACAATGGGCTTATTGCCTTCAGCTACAAACCGTGGGAGAAAGTGTCCTACATATGCTGCCAACTCAAGGACTTTTTATGTCAAAAAATCAGGTTTTTATTAAGAAAATAGAAGAATAAAATCCCTCTATGTGTTTGAGAAACGGGTTGTCTTGAATGGTGCCCATAGCAAAGAGGCCAGGTAAATTAACGCAGTAAGTTCCTTTCCATAGCACACCCCATAAACTATGGGGAACAGATTTGTTTTTCTGCATATGAATACTGAAAAAAAACTTCAGTTGACATTTATGATGAGCACAATTAATTTGCACACATCTAATTCTATTCTTTCAAAACAACATTATGCCAAGATCATGGGATGTGATAAATATTAATTTACTCTGAAAAGCATAATTTATGTAAAATACATATTTTTATAAGTCTGCGTGGAGTAGCGTACGCTGTGTTAACAATCCTAAGTGTATTGCCACACCATGCATCGCGCTGTCAGAATATTTCAGGAAAACGCTTATTCAGTGATATGTATTCCTAATTCATTTGTCAAATGCGCACTCAGTTTAAAGTGTCAGTGGTCTTGAACTTCATATTTAAGGTTAAGGTGACATTTAAACTTCTGTATTCCATGTGAAATCTAAAGTATATATATGCAATGTTAACTTTGGGTCAGGAGAGATGGCTCACAGGGCATAGTTCTTGCTGGATGAGACAGGACCTGAGTTTGTATCCTTAACGCCCATATAGATGGCAGATGCCTTTGACTCACGCCACCCTAGGGAAGCAGAGACAGGTGCATCCCTACAGCTTGCTGAGCATCCAGCTAGCCGTACTAGAAAGCTCCAGGATCAGTAGGAGACTTTATCTCAAAGGAATGACCACTGGCTTTCACATGCATGAGCATATATTTTTGCACCTGCACGTCTGCATACATATGAACACATTCACACACATACACACATACCCTCCAAAAACAGTTCATTTTTTGAAGCCACTGAGTTCCCACATGGTGATCACAGAAACAGTGGCTTGATGTTTCGTTTCACTCACATCAGTCCCTTCTGGTTTAGAGTTAGGTACAAGGTGATCCTATCAGGGCTTGGGCAAATACGCGTGCGGTTTTGCAGATGCGTAATGGTGGGGGTTGTCATGGGCATATTTTAAATTTACCATCATAATCTCTTATTTTCACCTCCACTTTTCATCCTTTGATTACACGCCCACAGCTGTCAAAATTGTAGATATAGGTTTGCTTACATGGTTCTTAAAGGTAGAAATCTACCATCTCTCCCTTTTGCTCTGCAACCAGAGTCGTTCTGAAATTCTAATAACTTCAGAGTTTAAATATTCAGTGAAAAAAACACAACTTTATGAAATAAAATATCAGATGAAATTTTCCTGGGTTAAAAAGACTGTGGTTACGTACATGTTATTGCCAAAATGAGCTTGTTTTCAACAAGGCATACCTGTATACATTCAGCATGAAACTGATGTCTTGGTATAGATCCAATTCTTAATCATTTCTGTTCAGCTACTGAGGAAAGGGGAAGGTTGGGTGGATTAGCAGTGGTTCAGGCTCTTTCTTGCCCTTACATTTGTTTGAGAAATCAAAATGAAACAATTGCAATCTATATAAGCGCAGGGCTGGGCAGGGGGAGGAATCATTAAGCTTGCCTCTATTCTCCTATTAATATGAAATATTACCTGCACACTAGGAGAGACCTTAAAATGATATCTCTATATGATTTTTAAACCCCTTTACCTCATATATTTATGAGGTAAATATGAGAGTCTGTTCATTTTCTCTGTGTTATAACATCCATATTAAGGCATGCATATACTCACATTGCTCCTGAAGATTTAAGATAGCTACATACATACATACATACATACATACATACATACATACCAAATTCCAAAACAACCTAGGACTGAAAAATATCTCCCCCACTGACTGTAAGATAATTCCAACATTAATTTTCCATGTTGCACATGGCACAGAAATGAAATCCAACCTTCTAAATCTGGGTTGTTCTTTTCCAGTAGTCATTGTGGTGTAGTCTCTTAAAATTTGCAGCCCTGCCAACTCTGTAATGTCTCATCTATTTTATTTTCACCTCCAAGTTTGGGAACAGTTTAACTTTTTAGATGATTTTCGTAAAAGCAGTGGTCAGGGATTTCTTCCAGCACGAAACACCTTGCTGACTTGATACAATTCTGCACAGAATCGTGTTCTGTTCTTTTCCAGTTGAATTTTTACTGAGAACACTAACTTAAATGTTTCTGTTTATTTGACAATATAAAAAGTCACAGGGGGGTGGGGGGAACGACAAATAGTGATGACTATCGTATGATGTCATCAGAAAAGCAAGACAAAGATGAATACACAACAGGAGGTTATTTTCAAGTATATGAAGAAACCCTATTCTAAAAGGCAAGGCTGAATGCCTCAGCAGAGCCATGGTTTTCTTTGTCCTTTACAGATGGCCATCACAGCAGTGACCCTTGGAGCTCCTCCAGTGGAATGAATCAGCCTGGCTATGGAGGGATGCTGGGCAATTCCTCTCATATTCCGCAGTCTAGCAGCTACTGCAGCCTGCATCCCCATGAACGTTTGGTAAGGAAGGCTCGTGGGGATGGGGTGAGCACCCGCCAGCTTCCGAGTCTCCTCTCTGTGTGTACGCCAGGACCGTGCAAAGATGCAAAAATAGCTCATGCCTATTATTCTTAGGGTTTTATTGTCTCTGCGATCAAAGGCCCCACAGAGCGGATCACCTCTGTAAACCTTGTGGAGCTGCTTTGTCATTGTCCTTTGTTTATTGTATTTTGTTCTGTTTTCTTTATGGCGATGTCAGCTTCCTTTGGTTGATAAACACAGTGTTTTTGAGTTCCGGGCTTCAGCAATGGCAGCGCCTTGCCTTTTTTACTGTCTAAAATTCTGGAGAATGCTCGGCTTAGGGTGGAGTGGGAAAGATTTGAGATCACAGGGATTTCTATGTCAGCATTGACCTTTTGTGACCTACTATATGGAAAGGGTTTATGTTTTCTATGTAGCCTTGTTGGGAATAGGAAGCTGTGGAATTTCCATGTTCATTGGATTTTTCATTTTAGTTCCACACAAGTGCCACGCGTGTTCTGTTTTGCTGAACAGCCCAGTGAAAGCCACTGGCTTTGATAATATTAAGTCTTTCCTAAGTAAGGTTTTGCCACTCTTCCCATGTCTTCTGCTTTCTCACCTTTCTATAGTATAATTCCTTGTCCCCAAAGAATCAGCCACCTGACTATCTCTAGGCATAAAATCTACCACAGCCAAGAATCTACTTGTGTACTTAAACCTATCATTAAATAGAAGAAGAATGTCTAGATTATGAGTTGGGTATGGGATGCAGGTCACATAAGACTTGAATTCATTGGCCATTCACATACAATTAAAAAATAGAATTCCACAGCCTGTGAACATGACTCAGTAGACAAGAGTACTTGTAAGCGTGAGAAATCCCCAGCACTCATATAAAAAGCTGGGTATGCCTGTGTGTGCCTGTAACCCCAGTGTTGGGGATGGAGGTAGGGAAGGGAGACGAATGATTCTTGCTGGCCAGCCCATCTGGTTAAAAAGGAGAGCCTTAGGGTCAGTGAGGAAACCCATCTCAACACAGGGAGGCAGAGCGTGATAGAGAAAGCCGTCCAAAATCCTGGTCTGGTCTCCTCGTGTGCACACTCACTTGCATGCACCTGCATATCCATATGCTAGACACACACATACATGCATACACACACACACACACACACACACACACACACACACACGCACGCACGCACTTCAGATCTCACAGATATGAAGGAAAGTCTTTGGCCATGGTTATAACTGTTGTCCTTCTCTTCTTCTTGCTGTTTTTCCTCATTCCACATGTATTACTTTTTCTCTGTCCTGATCAGGGAAATTTTTCATGGATTCCTGTGGTCTCTGCTCTCCTCTGTTCAACCACTGCATATATAGAAGAAGTGGGGGCCGAAAGATTCCAGATATAAAAGTTCTGGTATCCTTGTAAATCCATTCTCAGTTAGTCCTAGAACTCCGGATACCACGTGGTTCTGAGAAGTAGGCAGGAGCGATGGGAGTAGCCTATTTGTTATCTCCCCGATTTTAGCACATTTTCAGTAAATAGCAAATGATTGAGTTTCAAATTTCCTCTTCTCCCACCCCCTACATGGACATATTTGAGTGAAAGCTTAGAGAAATATAAACTGTAATTATGATAGAATATCTTTTTGTAACAGTTTTACTTATCCAACACCATTTCCTACTTTGCCTGGGATTCATAATCAAAACTAGGGGATTTATGATGACAAATTAATGTTTGGAGTACTATATTAAGTGTTAGAATTTCAGTACTTTGAAGGTTTGTCCACATGTTATTTTTCTTTCCCCTAAAGTTATTTCTTTTCTTATCATATTTTATAATTTTGCATTCTGAGATGCACAAAAGGTGTCATTTCAAACCAGAAACCAAGTACATTTTAGGAGAAATTTTAATGAATGAAAACAGTATCATCATCCAGAGAGAAAGCTCATTTTAAAGTAGTATCTCAGTGCCTCACGTGAGAAACTGCATTGGTAAAGCATCTGTCCGTCACAGAACTCGGGTTCCCGTTCTTAATAAGACCAATTAGCAGATCTCAGAGAGTAAGATTTTTGCTTTAAAGGGTAAATGAATAAGGTCTCTGGTAATGTATCCTAATGAGTTTTCCCACTGAGAGTGAAAGTATTGAATTATTACATCTAGTTATCATTGTAATTTCAGTATTTAGCCATATGACAATCTCTCTCTGAAGTGACTTTGAAGACTCTGACACTGATTGGGAATAATTTGAATACACAACAGCAGCCAGCATCTTTTATCTTGAAAATAGTGAGCATTTGGCTAACCCCATGCTGCAAGGGGCTAGCTCATGAGGAAGAGAGATTTCCCTGGATTATTTGGGGGTATAATTCGACCACTACTGTATTATCTCTAAAGGTAAAACGTTTTGGAAACATCATTAGCCCTGTAATAATAGACTGTATAATTAGGAAGTTTCAGTTCCATGCATTTCACCTGCAACTGTCAAGCTACCAATTTGAAGTCTTTAAATCCCCTGTACAGTGTTGGCTTTTACAACTGAATCCCCTAGCTCATGACTGCGTGGTGCAGATACATACACAGAACCATCTTCATGAATGTAGTTTCTAGTTAAGTTTTGGAATGGGTCTTTATAGAAAATTGAAGTTTGGATGATTTGGCAAAGATGTTTGAAAACATAAGATAGTGTCTTCATTGCCTGATGTGATTAACACATAACTTTAGCAGTGTTCTGAGGAAATGTGAAATTTTAGCATTAAGGAAGTTCCTTTGTCTTTTATTTCTGTGCATCAGTAATTTGCAACTGGTCTCAGGAACCATTGGACAATGCTTAGAGATATGTTTGTGGTTACAAATAGGATATAGATGCTACTGTAGTCCAGTGGGTAGAGGCCAGAGATGCTGGTAACCATATACACAGTAAAGCCCTATGACAATGAAATATCTGTTACAAAAGGCCAAGACTATATGAACCCCTAACTTGGCCTATAGCATGATTTCATTCTTAGTATATACTACCAATTCAAAGATTTTTGAATCTTCAAATCTCCTACCCACACATCACTAACAGACATCACCAATGTGAATTTTTTTAACACTTGCATGATTAATAAATTCTAAGTTGGGTACCTGAAGCAAAAAAAAAAAAATTAACAGCATGGGCATGGAAAGCCTTGACACTTTAGACTAAGCAGGGTGGACAGTAATAGCTGGAGAGAGAGATCATGGAAATCTCTTAGAGTTGGTCCTTCTATCTCTAAAAGAGACATCCATCACTCATGTTCTCTGTGCTGTATTTATTACTTCTCTGAGTAACATTAGTTTTCAAGATACTTCTCATTGAAAAGTAATCTGGTTATAAATCTCATTAATTTGTTCCATCATCTAGTTTTCTATATGTCTCTAAAAAAATAACTGATTTAGTGTGGATTGCATTTGTTTCCCCATAAAACTGGGGATTATTTTTTCTTCCTATTCTCTGCACTTAGCCTGTGTGTCATGTCCTAAATTATCCTCCATTTTCCACTAAGTTAGGAGGGTCCAGAGAGTCTCGGTCATGACTTTCTTTTTTTCCTGTCACATTATCTAATTGTTATAATCTTTTGATTATATTTTGCATTTTCTGAAATCTTCTTTTTTGATTTCTGCAAAACTCAGCAAGCAATACCATTCCATACAAATATAGTCCTGTCATCGTTCTCTCTTTGAATTCTTTCCCACATGGTCCTTTTTTTCCTCTCTATTTCTAGAATAATCTTTTTTCTCCAGAGCATAACTGTGTCCGAACTTTTCTAAGTTTGGTTTTCCAAGTCCTGTGTCCTATCTAGTCTTTCTTATTATTTATACTATAGAGTCGCCCCACTCTGTTATTCTTTAGAGAACATTGTATTTGCAACTTAGGAGATTCAAGTACCAAGTATAAATGAGTTTTAACAATACGCCCAGGGGTAAGTAAGTGCATTACCTCTACCTTTTCATTGATATCTTCATGTCTATCTCGCTACATGGAGGTGGTATTTTCAAAGACCTCCCTGTGTCATTGGCAGACCGAGCTCTGAACTGTAGATGTATGACCTGGACTCTTTGGTACCCTCTCAAATCAAGTCATACTTGAGTCCACTGTCCATTAATATGTACTGTGGTTGTATGTTTACTACTTAGCCCTTGACGTGAGGAGGTATGAGCTCCATCCCCTCCCCTTGAGGGAGTTCACAGTATTATGGGAGTGCACGTAATCAGCAAGCAATGAATGGCATGTGCATGAGTGTGAGATGGTCTACTGCAGAATGCAGGTTGATCTCATAAGAGAGTGGTAAGCAAAGAGAGGGTCTTCCAGGAGAGGCAGAGCTCCCCAAGTCCATTGGCCAGTACCAAGAAACCACTTCCCTTCTTGTGAACAAATGCCTGGGTTTTAGTACTTCCTGGTGTTTGCAGTACCTAGTAGCTCTATTTTAAAACTAATTTTAAAAGCATCTCTAGGCGTAAGGCAATAATGATCCATTGCCCAGTCTATATTTTTAAGTTAAGTAATTAAATGCAACTGCAATAATGATATAATAAGAATGTGTAGACTATTAAATTTTTACATGCCAGGAAAATTTTTATCTTTAGATATTTTTATTAACATATCTATAGCACATTCAGATGCTTATGAAACAAAAATGAGAGCAATTTTCAATGACTGGGCTTTTTGTTTGTTTGTTTGTTTGTGGGAAATTAGCTTGAGGTGTCTTTATAAATACACGTGTGCCTTTAGGGATGGGTACAGCTCAACTCATGGGCCACCCTAAATCATTTGAACAGCTGGCTTAGCCATTGAATTTGAAGCCAGGCGACCCGTCAAAGATGCTCTTCCCTTCTAGTTAGCTAAATAGCATCTGAAGCGTGCAAAGAAAGAACTCGCAGCGAAATAAAGCGTAGGCCAGCCTCTGGATCCCTAGTCAAGTCCTCAAAGCCGCTTGCGAGCTTTCCTGCACTCGTACCTCAGAGAAAATTTGTGTTCAGTTCTTTGAAAACTTTCTCATTTCCTACCTTGTTCTTGATGCTGAGATTCGTTCAGCAAGGTGACCCAACTGGAGAAGAAGAAGGTTCCTATAACTTGACCATGTAGTGGTTAGAGGCCCGGGTCCAATGTAGCATGAACCCTGGGGATCTGTATGCTGTGTTCATTATGTAGCACAATCTTTCTCACTTGTCCAGTAGGCCACAGAGAAATAACAGAAATAGTCGTGTATGTTTCTGAAATGTATGGATTGATTTTAAAAAAAAAAACCAATGATTTGGCGATTTGGAGTTTTTTATCTTTTCTTAGCGCTCTAGGTTGATAGGGTATTCTTTGACATTTGATGTAACCACAAATCCACCTTGGAGCTCTGTGTATTTGGTTGTTTAGAAATGAAAGCGGGCAGAAAGAAGCAGGATGTTTGCTTGACTGGGTTGAGATTGCGAGAGATTGCAGTCCAGAGAGTTTGGGTGACGTATCAGAACGCTAAGTGCGCCATGACTGATGTCTCCTCCGTTCTGCCCCCTGGTGCAGAGCTACCCATCCCACTCCTCAGCAGACATCAACTCCAGTCTTCCTCCGATGTCCACGTTCCATCGTAGTGGCACAAACCATTACAGCACCTCTTCCTGCACACCTCCTGCCAACGGGACGGACAGTATAATGGGTGAGTGATGCCTATGCCAGCCCAGATGCCAACGCTCCATGGTAGGGCTTAATAATAAAGGGCTTTCTTTCTCTTCTCAGAACAGACTTATAGGCAGGCAATATATGTTTGTCATATCACTGAGCGAACACATGAATGGATTGAATAGGAGTAATCACTGACTTGCCCATAGTCACTCTTTTTTTTCCTTGGTGACAAGAAACTGAAACTTGGCTTTGTTGTCCATTATGAGTCATTAAGTTAAATAAAGGTTTAAGTAGATGCAGATTCTATTGCATCTCACATTCTCAAACAGGGGGAAGTTAATTGTTCTTAAGGTTATTCATAGAAGACCAGTGAATAAGGGAATGGATGCCATTTAATAGCAGCTGAAGATTGACCATTATGCTGGGGTCTTCGTCATGATGTGTCACTGTCTTCCAAAGACTTGTTTATATGAAATTTTCTATTAAAAATCCTTTTAATAGCTAGATGAATATAACCTTCAGAGAATGTAGCATTATGAAGGCCTTGAATAGAAATAGTACTTGTTCACATCGGAGAAATCGCCGGGTAACAGTGGACCAGAAATTATTTCCTGTGGACTTTGTAATAAATTTAGGCTCAGGAAGATTGTTGCTGCCAAGTGCATCATCCACTCACGTCCTCTGATGTCTGTTGTGGTCCGTTGGTGCCAATGGACCTCTGCCAGTACTGTTTTCCTGAGGGAAGAGCTAGGTAGGGTGTTCAACTACTCCTAAAGACAAGACACTGGTTGGTGAGGAGGCAGCCTCTTACCTGTGACTCAGTCTTGACAACCCTCTTATTCTGATGCATATCACATCTAAATACTCCAGGGTCTTCAGAAAACCCAAGAGTTTGCTGGTCACAGCACACTCTATTCCACTTGTAGCCACACTTGACAGGTGCTTTAGATAGGTGTTGTGTGACTAGGCACCTCACAGAAGCAGTTCAAGAGAGGAGAGTTGTATCTGGGCTCATGGTTTGAAAGCACGCAGTCTAGAATGACCTGGGGCTTTGCTTCAGTAGGTAGAGCTTGTGGTGTAGATTATTCCATCTCAATGGATCAGAAAACAGAGGTGAGAGCAGAAACAGGGTCAGGCTGTCCCCATTGTGTTGTGCCCACAGCCGCCTGTGTCTACCAGCCTGGTCCCATGTCTCACAGCTTCCACCATCTTCCAAAACAGCACCACCAGCTAGGAACAAAGTGTTCAGATCCATGAGCCTGTGGGGGGACATTTCACATTCAAACTGTAACAGCTTGGTGTTTGAGATCACTCCCAGAGGGTCACTGATGAAAAACTTGGGGTATGCTTTAGAGAAAACATCAGGCTGCTGTTTATTGCTTTAGTTTTTTTTGTAATTTTTTTTCTTTTTTCCTTTGAACTTTGGAGATTGTGTGAATCACTTATGTGGGATAGATTTTGGTGAGTGGGCTGGTATTAAAATGTGAAAATATAATTTCTGGCTAACTAATACCTTTGCTTGCTTATTTGGTAATTTATTTCACACTTGAGATGAGCCACCTAGTAGCTTTCTCCTATCACAGCTCACAGAAAAGCAAATTTCGGAATGAGTTTCCATTTCTGGAACTTTCCATAGGAGAACTTTTACAAGTGTGTTGTAAGTCTGACCTTGTGGAGTTGTGGACAGAGGTCACACAGGGGAAGTTTTATTAGCTACCAGTGAAGTTTGGGCACATTTGAAAAACAAGAAGAAAGAAAGAAAAGTGCAGAACTGAAAGAATGAGCCGCATTTCACTTCAGTGTGGTCTGGCAGATGGAAAGCCCCTTCTGCAGTCATGAGGTTGGTTCTGAAGGATGGCTGGTCATTCATCCTCATACATGACAGATTTCCTGTCTACTCGTGGTTTGAGTCATTGTCTTTTTAAGGAAGATATATGGAGGTGGAACAGACCTTCGAGTTCAGGAAGGCACACTTGGGCTCTCTTTTAGACCCCATTGTGTAGACTTGATCTTCAGTCTTTGTGTGACTGGGGCATGCGTCACTGGGTAAAAGAGATTTGGGTCCAGGTTATTCTCTGAACCCTGCCCAGCTTAGTTGCCCAGTGCAGTGAGAATAAGAATTGCTTGTTAAGATGGCCCTCTCTTCATTATCTGATGAACAAACAGAAGTCACCTGGGCACAGCAGAGGGACAGGTGACTCCTACAAAGAGCCAGACAATAGTAAAAGAAAAAACTCCAATTTCAAAAGAAAAATATAAAACTTTTAGAACCCACATAAAGGATTCTTAAGAAATATACTACATAAATTATTTTACAAGAATCAGTATTCTTCTCAAAAGTCCATTATAAAAATATTGAAAGGCACCCTAATTTCTTAGAAAATAAGTACATCTGGTGATTCAGTCTTATGGAGAAAAATGCCCTTATTAAATTTGCATAAATACAAAAGTGACTTTAAAGCTACTTTAAGGGAGAACATTCTTGAATATCCCAGTATGTTCTGCCTTAAAATAACATACTCTCCTATGCCTTGTATAGAAATGCAGAGGAAAATTGAAGTTCACTTAAAAGCCTTAGTCTCATGGTGTTCTGATGCTCATGTGTCTTTATGTAGAATCCTCTTAGGCTTTGGTTTGATGTGAGGAGGGGGGCAACAATGGCAGCGTGTCTGCATAACGCAAAGAGAAGCTTTCTCTTCTGATGTCCGCGTGCTTCCCCAGCAAACAGCGCGGACTAATAGAATACATCTGTAGACTTTTGAAAATATTTGGCATATACTCACTCATTCTGAAATGCAGGAAATAAAGAAATACTACATTGCCTGTATCTCAAAGAACAAACAGGGCTAATTAAATAATTGGTAAATAAGGAACACATAGCCTGACACATGTTTGAGATTACACACATGATCCTGTAGGGAAAACAAACAGTAAGAGCCCTAATGCCGTAAGAATGGGCTCGAGCGCTAACACATGGACAGCCCAGTTTTCAAGTTTCCTTGGCACGAAGTTGCAAGGCACTGCAGCCCTTCAAAACATGGCAGTGATGTTCGAGGAAGCTTTCTGTGTTCAGAAAGCAGCCCCATGTCTCGGTATTATGTGAGAATATTTTACCACGGTTGTCAGCCATTGTCTGAAAGTCTGTAGAGCCTCACATCACCTGTGGAGAGGACATGAGCTCTGGGACTTGGGATGCTTCCTCTCCAGGCCTGCCTCTCACTTCTTGTCTGTTTGCTGTTAAAGAAGGAAAGTGCCCTCTTAGGCTGGGGATGGCTTGTCATCAGTCTTGCTGAGACAGCTGACCATGCCTGCTTTTCTGATGGCTTCTTTGTTTTCCTTTGCCTTCCAATGCCCAATTCCAGTTCTTCTAAGAAACATTTATGAGTTTTTTAGAAATGACATATCCATTCATGGTAAAATATTTCACTTGTGACTTATGGTCCATTTCTGTTCTTTCTAGCAAATACTAGCATATCCTGGAGGGTACATTTGCCATTTCTGGATGGGAAGGGTCCTTGAAGCGCCCTGGACTAGATGAGGTTAATATGGTGCAGAATGGATCAATGGTAGCTCAGGTGGTTTAGCACCTAGGCAAGGGAAGCTGACCAGGCACCTTTAGGAAGTTCCCTGCATCTCTTGCGCTTTATCCCTAAGTACCCTCTTGGTGCCAGGCAGCTGGTGTGTGTCAGCAATGGTACAGTCCGGATCCTCTCAATCCAAGTATGCACACAGAGGAAGTTACTAGATGCCAGCTGCAGAGAACGGAGATGTCTACAGGGTAGTACACGTTGCTTTCTTCCTACTTCTTCCTTCCTGAATGATCAGCTCTTGCTCATCAAGAGGGAGAGGACCTTCTGCTAGAACACAGGTCAGGGAGGTTCCTCAAGCATGAGAGCCAGTCAGCAATTTGCCCCTGCTATTGGGAAATACCATCTCTATGCCTTAACAGTGTACTCTTTTAGATGGGGGGGACACATACCCTCCTTGTCCCTCCCTGGGAATTGGGCATAGAACAACATAAACTCTTTATAATAACCACTCTTGCTTTATTTGTCTTTAACTGGCTTGCCATCTGAGTCCAGAAAAAGATGGCACTCCCATGTTTTTAAACCTCAAACCAAGGAGTGTTGAAGGAGCAGTCTACTAAGATTGATTAAAAGCAACATATGTTAAAGATTACTCTGAAATATCTATCTGGTTCATGAATTAATCTGTCTTACAACTTTCACTCCTTCTGACATGTTTGTGTGACATGAAGCATGTTGGGATGTGGCTTTCTAGTAGAAACATTATGTCCCTTTCCCCTAGAGGGCTTGGTTTCATAGTAATTTTATTAAACTCGTCACATAACATCCAGTCTGTGTTTTATGAGGATCTTGAGTTCTCAGATGAATTTGGGTGATGACCAGGCCCAGACAGAAGAGGAAAGATACATTTCATGCAGCAATTTCAGGTCTGTAGTTGTAAAGACCACCAGTGGAGAGCAATAAATGAGTCTGATTTAAGCCTCTCCACCATTTCCTGCGCACAGTCAGGAGGCCCACCTTCCCCTGTGAATGCCTGGAGCCCTTCCCACATGGCATTAGCGCATCACAGCCCACGTTGGAGGTTCTTCTAAGAGGCTTAGAGGCGTGTTGGCCACGTTCCACTTTCCAGTCCTCTATGAGGACAAAGTCACGGTGTTGCTATGCTTCTCCTTAGCGTTTTAATGACAGGAGGGCCACTGGGACACAGTTCAGAAGAACCTCATCTTGAAGCAGCCCATCTCTGGAGGACACACTGACTTGTACTTCCTCTGCCTTTGATATCCTCTGTTCCCTGCCCCAGGTTATGGGTGTGCAATAAAGGGGAAGAATGTTTTCCAGATTCTGATTCTCAAGGCTGATCCCCAGGCACCACTTGTCCTGGTATTTTGTTTGGGGCGTGTTCTGATGGGAATCGCCAGTTCCCCAAAGTGGAGACAAACAGAGGGTGGTCCACCACCGAGCACAGGATATGAAACCTCTGCGTGTGTTTCATCTAGCCAGCAAGAGCACCTGTGTGTGAGCTCTCTGAACAATACTTGAATGGCTGGCAGTATCAAACCCTCCTGCAAAATTACAAAGCTTTTCATAGTTGCTCATCTTCAATTCATATTTATGTTGTACTTCTACTTAGGGGCTAGGTTGTATTTTTGTTGTTGTTGTTGGTTTGTTTGGTTGTTGTTGTTTCTATTGAGTGAAAGAAATTAATTAGCTCCAAAATAAAATAAGTTGGTACACATAAAGGCAATGGTTTTCATGTGTATTTCTGTCACATGGACTTTGTTGATTTATAATTATGTACATTGACAAAAACTTGGTACTAAAATAGTAATGATGACCTAGTACCCTGAAGCCTGAATGGTGAATTTAATATGTATTTTGCTAAGCATGACCCACTTTTCAGTACCAGGACCAAATATTATGCCATTTGAGAATTAAAAATATATCTCCTTTCTAATTCCACGTCCTTTCATATATTGGTCACACAAATAGAGACATCTTCAAGAGCAGACCAAGCTCACTTTGAAAATGCATTCCCTCCGAGTTTCCTGGAACAGAACAAAAGGCATGCCCAGTGAAACAGTAGTAGATTAGCCCCCATAAACGGCTTTGAAATTTAAGCCCTTGGGTTGGGCTGTCCAGCTCTTGCAAGGTAAAATGGCTTCAAGTTAAAACGTAGTCCGTTCTTATCGGTGGTTTGCATGAATAGCCTTTGTAGTTTTCTGAAACATTTTTATGGCCAGATGAGGTAAGGAGTTGGTTCTATTTTTGATTCAACTTCCTGAGTCTTAATATCTCTTTAAATAAAGAAGACACTAATAGCTTAGTTTAAAAGGCTCAGTGCTTTCAAACAAAAATCACACTGGGGCTAGAGAGTTGGCTCACTGTTGAGCCCTTGTTGTTCTCGCAGAAGACCTGGATTCAGTTCTCAAAACCTACATGGTGGCTTCCAGCCGTCTGTAAATCCAGTCCTAAGAGAAACAAAGCTTCTTTTTGACCTTGCCGACCTCAGGCACGTGTGTACTGCACACACATCCTGGAGGCAAAACACTCATGCGTGTTAAATAATAAAGTAAATAAGTCTAAAGATCTGTAATATCCTACGAGGGGTATCCTATCTTTTTAAAAGTATGATTTGATGTTACATAATACACTTTGTATATATGCTTAGAATATGTTTATTGATCTTCCAAGTCTTCGTGTTTTCTATCTTAAAAATGGATGGACTGGTGATATTTTATAATCTTCATTTAAAATTTGTTCAAGAAGAGTTAATCTTCTGACAACTACTGCTATGGCAATTTTTGTTTGTTTGTTTGTCTTTTGAGACAGGGTTTCTCTTTAGTTTTGGAGCCTATTCTGGAACTCGCTCTGCAGACTAGGCTGGCCTTGAATTCACAGAGATCCGCCTGTCTCTGCTTCCCTAGTGCTGGGATTAAAGGTGTTCATCACTACTACCCAGCAGCAATTTTTTTTACTGACAAATTCTTGTCTGTTTTTTGTTTAGATTCTTGATTAGAAAATGTGATTTTTTTTTTTCCACAAGTGTTTCTATGAACATTCACTTCATGGAGATCTGTCTTAAAATCAGGGGAATACCACAAATTATTTCTACTACAACCTCTGTTTAAACATATAATAATGAAAAGATAATATTGCTTGATGTCCAAAAGGTGACTACTCTCACCGATAGTATAATAATACGTAATGATGAGATGTATTTTCTGTTTCTTCAAATCTGTGTCAGAGTCCTTTTAGGACCATCGTTAGTTCTTAAAACGCTTTAATTTGGAACTTCTCATTTTCATACTAGAAAGAATTTCATATATTCTTTTTTTAAGATTTATTTATTATATGTATAACATTCCTTCCATATATGCTTGCATGCCAGAAGAGGGCACCAGATCTCATTATAGATGGCTGTGAGCCACCATGTGGTTGCTGGGAATTGAACTCAGTACCTCTGGAAGAGAAGTCAGTGCTCTTAACCTCTGAGCCATCTCTCCAGCCCCTCAGATATTCTTTATCTAAATATTTTAATGTACTTGCTCCCTTTCTAAGTTGCTTTTATTTGCCTACCCCTGTAATATCAGACGCGCTTTCTGAGAGTTTGCCCATACCTGTGACCCAGAGTGTTTGTATCGCTCATACACATCACACTATGCATTTGCGATGGGAAAGGAAGAGGCTTGCTTTTCCCTGAAGATATTATGTCTATTTTGTCAGACAAGTGACACCTTCTAGTGTCGCAGGAGTGAACAACTGAGTTTGTATGGGAGTTGTGTTTATCAAATAAAGCATATGTAACAGATAACTGGCATGCCCAGCATGTAAATGTATGAACGTAACAAACATACCTTAGCTACCCTGAGCAGAGGCCCTGAGAATGAAGTTAGACCCAGGGAAACGGTGGATTTGATCGCTGGAGTCATGATCATGTACCACTGCATGTTGTGGGCCTTGAAGGAGATGGTGCGAGTTGGTTGGCTAAGAGGGTTTCCTGTTCGAGAAGGCTGGGGAATTCAAACATCATATCAGTGTGCAGTAAAATTTTGCTTGGATTCATCAACTTAATATTTCCTTTTCTCGCTCCACAAAAAAAGTGTAAAAAGAAAGAAACATGAATAGATTATCCTTAACTCTGTTTGCTGGAGTTGAGGCTGCTAGTTAGGCATATTCCCCAAATCCAGTCAGTGTTTCAATGAAAAGCTCATCACCTCACCTGGCCCGTGGTTCCCATGGCACAGTCCCATCAGCAAAGGAGTTACTGAAACATGTGCACTATTATTAATAATGCTTTTTGTTTTTTTTATGTTCTATCCACTGTCAAACACCAAGATGAATGTTCCATTTTGCTCTCTGTCAAATTTTTCTTTATTTGAAGATATCATGAAGATAGTTCAATTATCTACAGAGACGTGGGAGTTTGAGGATTTTCAGACTTCCGCAAGTGTCACATGTTTCTCAGTGATGGTGACCACTCAGGGCTGGCTTGGTATCTGTCACCAGTGACTACTCATCAGTGACTTGGGGGAAGTAATAGCAGAGGAAACATTTTGTCTTTAAATCAAGGTGTCAGGTTTCTATTTTATCTGTTAAAAAAAATGTAACATGAATATATTTGACATCTACCTCAGCAAACAAATTAATGCTAATTAAAGATTAATGTGTTATAATTAGCATTAAAAATGCAATTAAATTGTGAGTAAATGGACCAGGAATAGAAAACTGTTAGGCGTCTCACTGCTTGGTTTTCATATTCTGCCTTTTGTTTTTGCAGCAAATAGAGGAACTGGGGCAGCAGGCAGCTCCCAGACTGGAGACGCTCTGGGGAAAGCCCTGGCTTCGGTGAGGAAATATTGACTTTGGACTCCACAGGCACCGCTTGTAGCAGAGTGAACTTTAATCAGAAGTGGACATATGGAATTTTAGAAAATAAATGCAAATAGCTTTGATGAGGAGGGTGGGGTGAAGGGCCACCGAGACTTTTTGAGGAAAAGTGATTTCACCTCCTTTGGCTAGCTTCTTTGATCTTGTTTTCCTACTGGTGTTTAGCCACCTTCAGGGAGGGTTTGGGGTCAATCCCTGGGCCTTTTGGCTCATATAGTTTTCTGTGTCCCTTTCTATTTTTTTTTAATCTCTAAAATATTATCGATGCTCACTGGCTAGCTAAGTCCAACTCTTTAAGAGTCAGTTGCAAGACAATTGGAAAGTTACGCGGGGGGGGGGGCGGGGGGCGGGAATGACAATAGCTGAGATCCATGGGGGACTTGTCCCTTCATTGGCACCTAAGGGACTTAACTTCTCTGCCTTGCCCAAGCACACTGCCCGTAACCTGGAGCTGAACAATTCTGCTTTGCTCCCTAGTGACAAGGCAGCATTCCTTATTCATTCAGCTCAAGTGCTGTTCCTTGGATTGTCTTCAGAGGCTACACATGGTCATTTACGCTTTTAAGAAAAAATTCATTCTTGCAAGATTTGTGTCTTGCATTTCCCCTCCCTTTGTGAGCATAAAATAAGTTCAAGTAATATCAGCATTGACTGCCAAGCGAAAGCCCTTATTTAATCTGGGCTCTCTTGTGTCCTGCTCTCAGATGCCCTAATGACAGTAGTAGCCATGATACTGTCCAGCCTCTTGGTTTGGGGAGGGAGAAAGGAAAATTAGAAAGCTGTATCTCTTCGCCTTGCTCACAGCAACACAGCCAATAATGAGTGGGAAAGGGACTGGACTTGAAGTTGGCTAACCCCACTTCCTTTCCTACCATTACATACCACCAATGGGATTCTTTTGCGAGCTCGAAGTTATTGTTGCATTTTTTTTTACCACTTTTGAACATTGTTAGTGCAGTTGAGTACCACAGGTGTTTTGGGACTTGTGGGTTTTAAGTGAACTGCATGGGTACTTTTGTTGTTTGAACGTTGTGTATCCCAAATAAATGAGAAGTTCTTTTCCTCCCCTCTGTTTTAAGATCTATTCTCCAGATCACACTAACAACAGCTTTTCATCAAACCCTTCAACTCCCGTTGGCTCCCCTCCTTCGCTCTCAGGTACGATATTCTAAATTTCACTTCGCAGGTGTAGTAGGTTGCAGAAAGCACCTTCTGCACTCCCACTGCCTACAGAGATCTCAAAACAAGCCTTTCCATAGGCAACTAGAATGGGCTGGATGACAAAAACTACAATCTGAAGGTTCATTTGTATCCAATTATTTTCTTAAAATGAGATGAAAAGACATTTCTTAAACTCTTCTGAGTTCTCCAGAAGATGTTCATAAATTCCAATAGAATTTTTCAAAGAAGTAGTTAATGTAGCCATAAATGTCTACTACTTAATTACCAAATAGAGGCTATGTAAATGAATCTTTCCCTGGAGACATTTGAGCCTTCTCTAATTCTGTTGAAGTATTTAGAGGAAAGTGTGATTTTGTACATAAATTGTTATATAATTGTGTAAAATAAGGGGAATGTTTGTCTTTAAAATACAGATGCTATGATGTGTGGCTTCTCATCAAATAATTAGAGGTGGTTTAATTATATAGTAAATCATTTAATTTTCCGAGGTACATTTGAGTGCCCCACTGTCCTTGTTACGTGAATGCTTTCAGAAAGCCTTGCCGAAGCCTTGTCCACATCTCAGGCCACTGGAGAGAAGGCAGGGTGGCTTACCTGCAAAACTGTCACATGTATGCATGACCTCATTGGAATTTAGAATAGATTCGCCTTGCTTAAACATTGTGTCCTTGAATCCTGACTGTTCGCTATGAGCTCCTGTCATACAACTCCGTGTTAAACCGAATTCCCTTGTAGAAAGTAGGAGGTTTCAAACTACTTAACAACGTTAGGAAATGGTGGCTGCAGCAGAGATGGGGTTTGGCCTCTGTGATATAGGAATTTCAAACACCTTGACGGTGATGGGTCAACTGGATCTTCAAGTCAGTCTGTTCTGGGTGACCACATTGAAACTGGGAAGATGCAGGGTGATGCTAAGATGGCAACAGAATAGCCCACCATGGCACAGATAAAAAGCTCAATATTGAGCTGTTCTGGCTTGGCACCAGCTTCTGAATAATTGTTTCCCTGAAGCAATCACCTCAGATATCAATCTCCCAAACCAGAGAAGGACTGAGTACAAAGGACTTGAGCTAAGAGGAGGAGCGCGTGGAAGCAGGTGGAAGGCCACGTTTACCACTTTAAACAGAGCAGCGAGTTCTGTGGTCCTGAAGTGTGAGAACAGCTAATGTCACATGACCAGGTTTTGTACATAAGTGTGCCGAATAGAGGCAAGGCTGGGTGGTTTGCCAAGGGTATGCCAGGAACAATGAGAGAGCTTGCCCAGGAGCCTGGAACCCATGCTCTGGCTGCTGCTGCACTTTCGATAAGGACGGGAATGTGGGTGCACAGCCCTTCAATGACTCCTCATCCTCAGCAACCTACTGTAGGTAGAAGACAAACAAAACAAGCCTGGGGAAGCCACTTTCCTCATAATGCATTTTGTAAGACCACATGTTAGGAAGAAAGAGCTTTTATGAAGATATAAATAAGGGGACAGATTGCTATTTTCACACCAGCGGCTCTGTCCAAATTCTGTCAAGAAAGTAATTGAACAAAATACCCTATTTTTATTTAGCATAAAAATACACAGGCATACCCAGAAAAGACAGGAAGAATGGATTTTAAACGTGCTGGCAGCACCAGGGCACGGGATCTTGAGCGATCACAGTTATTGGTTTTTTTCCCTTTTTGAGTTATGGATTTTCTAAGTTTTCTACAGTATATGTGAACTTTAAAATTGGTTTAAATTTAAAAGTGGTTTTTGTCTTGTAGGTTTGGATATAGGAAATATATCCTAAAAGGCTCTTTGGAAGAAACTCCTTAGTGGTTGTTGTTAGTGAGTTTTTATCCTCTCTGCTTTAGTGAAGTGCTCTGAACTAACCTTATTTCCTCTAGAAGTTTCTGAGGGGATTCATGAAAGAGTGTGTACAGAGCATGAGCTAAGCACTGAGTTCCGTCCCCAGCACTAACAGGTTTTATCTCATTCCATAGACATCTTTAAGACAAGAGTCAAGTTCTTCTGCATTAACCAGGAGATTTTGGTTGAACACAATCCGGCCTCCAGTCAAGGCCTAATCACCCCCTCTCCTTGGCACCCTTGAAAGCACCATGGCTTTCTATTCTCCAGTGACAGATTTCTCCCAGAGGAGGTCTGCTAGCTGAAATTTAGACCCCACAAAATCTTCCCCTTTACAGAGCAACCCGAGGATACTGTGAGCACATGGAAAGACTACATGTTTTACATTCGAAAGGTTTCTCTGGCCCCCAGATTTTCATCCAGGAAGATTCGCTGTATTTGTCTTATTGACTAATGAAGTTCAGCATTGCTCCTTTTTACTTATGGGTGGGTTTGCGTACACGGATCTGATTGTATTTCTCCTTTCAATGTCAGCAGGCACAGCTGTTTGGTCTAGAAACGGAGGACAGACCTCATCATCTCCTAACTATGAAGGACCCTTGCACTCTTTGGTATGTAACATCTCAGACCTCGCTACTTTCCAATCGGGTTTTCCCTTTTCCTACCTCTTTAAGATTCTTACTTTCTCTAGTCACTAGTTAAGGTCTTCATCAAGAACACCAGCTTGTTGGAGCCAGTCATTACGCTGTGCTCATCTCTTTGGCCATGGTGGCGTAGATGCAACAAGAATGGAAACCCAGGGCTCTAATACCTAGCGTCTAACGAGAGATAAAGAATCATCCTGAAAACTCAGTGTTGTGCCCTCCTCCCAGCTTCTTTGGGAAAATTCCAGAGCAATGAGTACCTAAGTGTGAGGTCTGGAACCCTTGAAGATGCTATCTCCCTCCACCCTCCCAGCCAGATAACTGTGGGCCATTTCTACCTAACCTTAAGCAAGAGGCTTAGCAGCCATGTCCCCTCTGCTGTGGTTCTTGTAGGAATGCAGCAGTTTTACTTGTAAAGAAGTGGCTATGGTTACTCCTCCAGGGGGGAAAGCTAAACATTTCCATGAGCTTGATTCATATTATAAATACTCACGGGATGATTCAAAGTCTGGCACTTTTATCTTCCTCAGCTCAGGGTGGGCGGAGCTGGAATTATGCAAGAACCAGCCCTGCACCAGGCAGGTTTGGTGCCCACATGAGTGAAGTAGTAGGGAGCCATTTGTCCCTCGGGATCAAGTTTTCCTCTTTTCCTTCATACTCTGAGATGAAGCACTGTGGAAAGCAAAGAACCCCGCATCTCTGCCCATGTGCCTGTCTACGGTTTAGACGCTACTTTCTTCCTTTTCAGTTTAGTTTTTAAAGGAAACTGTGCAGATGAAAATACAGAGGCGAGTGTCTTCCTCTGCGAACTGTATGAATCATCCAACTATGCATTTTCGCCAATAAAGACAACTGCACAGAGAGAAAACATGCCCATGACCCAGCTCTTTCTTCTATAGACTACATCCGATAGCCCAGTAGTTTTAAGTACTTAACCTCTGCAGACTATTCTCCGTCACCCAGCCATCAAACGCAGGCTTGGTTCAGCTGGAGAACTGGAGAATGTAGAACAGAGCTATGGACCCCACCTTTTCCTTGTATGTTCTGAACACACTCACAGTGATTTGTAAGTAGAGCCCTCGCTCTCCACCAGGGAGCTGTTAGGCAGAAAGTATGCCAGGCACCTGTATGATTTCTTTTCATGCTTCCATTGACCCAACTCTCTGCTGTCATCCTCCACTTTTATAGATTCGAAACTGGAGACTCAGAGAAGGTTAGTAACGTTCTCTGGGTCAAATGAGTAGCACAGCCAGCAGGCTAGGGAGGTCAGATAGCCCCCAAGGCTACCAAATCAAAATCGGTTGTACCATAGACTAAGCTTATTAGACACACATTCTTCCTGTCAGTAGAGAATAATTAGAAATGGCTTTTCTCATGCAATGGAGCTGCACATCTGTTTGCACAGCACTTTCCAAACCAAAGTAGACTATAACATGTTCTAGTTCAAAATAGCACTAGGTTTAAGTTAAAAAGAAAAAAAAAGGAACACATAGATGCAAACCCTGACTACTATTTCTTGGCAATAAGACAGAGTAATTAATTCCCTTAATTTCTGAGCTACGTTTTCACGTGTCTATAGAAGAAACAGCCCTGTCCTGTCTGTCTGTAAATATACATGGCACGCGGGTTGATGAGATGGTACATTTTAATCTCTTCACTGGCAAGTAATACTTAATTATTTGTCACAGTAAAAATAGAGATGTTCCTGTGCTCTCTCTCTTCACCATTAGCTATAGAATAGGCCTCATCTAGGGGAAGAAAGCTAGGACCCTAAGGACTAGATGGGAAAAGAATGATTGCATAAGGTAATGGATTTTCTGCTGCAGTATAAACTTTGAAGTCAACTGTAGATCCTGGATCGATGACCAAGCTGAGTCGTTGTTGTTCTTCAGTCTCGTGGTTTCTATCACTTTGGGTGACAGAATTTTTAAGATATCTTTTGCTGTAATAATTTCTGAGCCCCCTCCCCCCAACACACACATGCAAGTTGATATTAATAGCAGGTAAAAAATAGGAGAGGGGGAAGGTTAACGTTCTCTAAACTTTCACCTATCTCTGACTTGAAGAAAATTGTATTAAAAACTAAAAACAACAAAAAAAAGAGATCATCTTTCCAATACTACTATTGTAGCTTCTTAGCCAGTGCTTGCCAGAGATTTCCTCAAATTCGATGCATGTTTTCCTCTCTAACATAAATCTAAATTCTCTTTCAAGCTAATGTAGTCCAGTATAGCATATGTGCATAATAATGTCCTCAAAGAATTATTGAATTGACTTTGTTCATGAAAAATAACCCTACAGTTTTAACAGTAACGTTTTCCACCAGTTTTCTAGGAAGGACATTATTTATTTTTATTATTGTTCTCAGGAAGCAAACTTTATTGGAAACATATATTCTGAAAGCCAAAGTGTGGTCTGTGGCAACTCAGTGTTCTGCTTGTGTAACCTGTGCGTGTGGTTCAAACTGAATCGGATCTCACATCATTTATATACCAACAGCAAAGCCGTATTGAAGACCGTTTAGAGAGACTGGACGATGCGATTCACGTCCTCCGGAATCATGCAGTGGGCCCATCCACAGCTGTGCCTGGTGGCCATGGGGACATGCATGGGATCATTGGACCCTCTCACAATGGAGCAATGGGTGGTCTAGGCTCAGGGTATGGAACTGGCCTTCTTTCAGCCAACAGACATTCGCTCATGGTAAGTGATGTGGATACATGACCTCTACTTATGTAGAGTTTGAACTTCAAGTGCAAACACTACCACTACTCTCCGTTTTTAAGGAAAGCTTTATAGAGATATAATTCACCGTATGGATGATTCATGTATTGATAATGTACACTTCAGGGTGTTCATAGTATTGTGCAGCCATCACCACTGTTGAAATCTAGAATGTTCTTGCCTCTTGTAAAAAAGAAGAGAAAGGCACCAAACTATCAAGCAGTCACTCCCCACCCTCTTCACACCCCCTCAACTCCTGGCAATCACTGATCTACTTCCTGTTCCTACAGGTTTTGGGCATTTCTCATTTAAATGGGATTATACCATGGGTTGGCCTTTTCTGATTAGCTTCTTTCTCTTTATCTTTTTAAGGTTAACCTGTGTTTCTCCCACATGCTAAAGCTTTATTTGTTTTCAATGCTATTATATTTCCCACTTATCAGGTGACAGGTTCTAGGGCTGCTTTGCTCATTGGCAGTTGCCTGAAAACCAAACAAAAGCCACCAACTCCTATGGGTATCCATGCACAAGATTTTATATGAACATGTTTTCATAAGTTGCTGGATCACTGCTCATATTTTCAGTTATTTATCTTGATAACTTTGATCAAGGCACATAACTCAACTTCATGTTGCATGAGTGATATTCCAAATAAGAGGGTGGTTTATATACCTCATAAAGCCAAAATGCTACCTTTTAGTCTCAGGGCTGGGAGGTAGAAATAAGTTGTGTAATTGCCTTTTATGTGGGTCTGAGAATATCTATAACAAAAACATTAAATGATAACAATTAGCTGATAAATCAGATAAAGTTTGCTTTATTATTGATCTTACATCAATCTGCTCCTTGCACATATGTGGTGGTAAATAGCTTGTTGCTCCGCTTGGCCTTTCTAGGTTTTTCAGAGTTGCTTGGGTGAAAGGCTATTTTCCATTCTCACTCCAGCTTCCAGAAGGAAATGCAAAATAACCATAAATCCTTGTGCAGCTCTCATTCCACAGTATTTTTTGGTCTTTCTTCAATTTCTCTTAATTAAAAGACTAAGATGAAGAGTGCCATCCTTCACAGTATAATACTGAAACCTGCAACTGATTAGAAACTAAAAATGTGGGCTCATAAATAGAAGCAATGAACTCACATCTAAAATGTGGAAAGATACTTTTCAATGCCAGCGCAATTTTTTTTTCTTACTTTTTTTCTTTATCTTGACCTCTACCCTAAAAATCCATCATTGAATAAAAATTGTTTGCATGTTCATTGGCAGTTGCTGAAGAGTTTACAAAGGAAAGCCTAGGTTTTAATTTAGCCTGGCCTCAGGTAATGTGCTAAACACTTGGGACGCATATAATATGAGATTTTCATTTGTACAGCTCTCTCTTCCTCTCACTTTTTTTTCCAACTACAGTGTTTAAACAATACTGCTTTTAATTAAGAAATCTGGCTTTATTAAAAATCCAGATCTGCAACTTATAACCATTTATGTGTATCTGCTCTCAATCAAGAGAAAAATAGTCTAATTTCTGTAGCTGCGTTCACTTTGCATATGTTAGCCGGATGCGGCATGCACCCAGGACGTTGATGTAGAGACTGTCTTTCCCATAAATATGTAGCTCGTTCTTAAATACCAGATGGAGGCTAAGCAGCTCTTTGGCATATTAAACTGTACATAGATGCTATTTGGAATTATTTGACCTTTGAGTTGCCTTCTCTTTGTGTCTGATTCTGAAAGGGGACAAGAGGAAAAAGAAAGCAGCAACAACAACAAAAAGCACACTACAGTTATTTTTGGAGAGGGAAGTTGAGCTGACCCCAGTGGAAAGAGAAGAGAATAGACCAGAGTAATTTCTAAATTATTTTAAATAACTGGCCAATTGTATGCAGACACCTCTTGGCCATGGTCGCTGGGGTGCTATATTAAAGACATTACGTTTCCAGTTTTACTGATTAAGACAACTTCTGTCTCACTCTGCTAGGAACTGTGGAGCCAGCCAGACCTTGGCCTTCCTTCAGAGATGTGCCTAGCTCCGGAGAGTGCTTGTCTGTAGCCCATGCCCTGGGAACCCAATAGGGATCTTGTCAGCCTTTCTAGCTTCCTAGAAACCCTGTAGCCCCTAACAATCTGAACTCCTCATCCCAGAAGCCTTGTGTGTGTGGAAGCGATTGGACTGGCATATCTTTTCTCAACACAAACCCGCTTGAATTTCAAAACAAAAACCTTAGGACAAAGGAAATAGTTTCTTAATTTAGTCAGTCTGAAGTTAACCTTTGACCATTTGATACATTCCGCAATAAAAACAAGAGGGGAAGCAAAAAAAAAAAATCTCCTTTTCCCCCAACAACAACAACAACAAAAAATTCAAGGATGCTGATAATGTTTTCCACATTCGGATTTTAATACATGAAACAGGCTTTCCAGCCTTGGCCAGCTGCAGGAAGTAAAGTAGCAGTGGGTACACACCGGAAACAGGGCAGAGAGGGCTGGAATGGGGCTGGCTCCCGGCTACACACCTTCCTTTGTTGTTCTGGGATGGAAGTGAAGGCGCAGAAACTTGACACTCGCCCTAAGGCTGCTTTTGTTTTGAGCAAATCTTTGTTCGAACTCTGCCTCATGATTCCTTCTGATTAAAGAATAGATGACTTCAAATTGTCTTGACCTCTGCGCTCTTCTTTCTTCCTTCCCTGCCTCCTGAAAATCAAAACAAAATGCCTTGATAATGTGGAAGATGACATAAGCCTTTCTTTTCCCAGCAGCCTGGATCTGTGGCGGGGAAACCTGTGCTTCTGCCTTGGCCATTGTGTTATCTCATTTAGTTGCTCACATATTGTACTTAGCTTTTGATTCACAAAATGTCTTCCTTGGTCTCTGGGAATTCACTAATTATTAATACAATGAAAGGGATGTTTTCCCCCACTGCGGCATGGCTCAGACCGCTGGAATAAATGGCAGATATGCGGGGCTTTCTAGATAACCTTATTTGACTGTGCTTCAGAAACTTGGAAGGAACTTCCATTGTCTGTAAGAATAGGATCAGCTCTGTGGCTCGTCGGCCAAGACCCTTGATTAGTCACCAAAAGCCTTATATTTAGCTATTCTATTATGCAAAGGTTTTCCAGCCAAACCAGTGTGTGCAAGTGCGCATTGCAAGAACAGGCCCCATTAGGTACTTCTTTTGCATATGTCCTGGGTTCATCTGCCCTGTCCACTTCTCTCTTCTCACCCATGGTCGAAGTTCTGACAAACCCCTTTCTTCCAGGAAGCCATCTCTTGCTGCTTCAGTCTATAGCAGTCATTTTTGCCCTCCCCCCCCAGCACCCCTGTCTCACAGCACGGTGAGTCATACCGCTTCCAGATATTTATCTTAGCCCGGGTCACAGAGCGCTGGTTCTTTTATAGGGACAACTTCAGTATGACCGGCAGGTGTAAATTCCTGGAGTGCCACATTTTATATTTTCTCTCCCTCGCTAGAAATAGATTGTCACTCGGTGAGAAGAAGACTGACTAGCTTGACCCCCGGGTCTAGGCTCTGGGTCCAGCATCTCAGGTGGCATTCATGGAAGTCCAGTGAGGGAGACCATGATGGCCCTCAGGACTGGTGATATGAACTTCCTGAAGTCCTAATAGGCTAAGACATCCATCTCCATTTAAGTTTACAGACCTTACTCCAGACTCCCTGCTCTGTTTGGCTGCCATACCTCCTTCCCAGACATTGTAAATACACCTTTTCAGAACGAAAGTGCAAAGAGTTGGTGATTTTCATATGTTGGTAAGCGTCGGTTAGCAGAAGAAGGTTCTGGGCATTTTATGATCTGGATCCCAGAGTAGTTGTGTTCTCTCCAGTGAGGACTGGGTGCATAGTGTACAAGTGTAAAGCATTCTTTGTTTGGTTTTTCAAGACAGGGTTTCTCTGTGTATCTCTGTCTGGCTGTCCTAGAACTCACTTTGTACACCAGGCTGGCCTTGAACTCGCAGAGATCCACCTGCCTCTGCCTCCCTGAGTGCTGGGATTAAAGGCGTGTGCCACCACTGCACAGCTAAGCATCCCTGTCTAAGTAACTTCTTAAGTCACCATGTATGTGCTCAATGGCCAAGAGTTATGGACTCTTCCCACTTGAGTCATTGAGGAGGTAACTTTAAGTCACCAAGTAATGTTTCTTGCCATAATGGCCTCCTTCCCTGGCACAGTCTAAGCCTAAATCTCTGACTGTGGGGAAAAATGGAAGCAAGCGGGTGTGTTTCTAGTTGGGCAATCTTGCCACTTCCAGTTCCGCTCTATATCTCCTCCACCTCATGGTTAAAATTGGCATTGAAATCATCCCCTCTCCTCTGAGCTGCTTGAGGAGCAGTCTTCTCGGTGCGGTCCTCCATGTTATTCATTGGCTCTTATTCTGAGATGAGCCTTTCTAGCGGCTTCTTTCACCCTGTCTCTTAGTGGAACAGAACGGACATCAAGCATGTCTTCATGTGGCCCCGTGTGTGCCCCTGGTTAGATAGACTCAGCAATGTTGTATTTATTATCAATATGCAGTTCCTGTGGTTCTCAGTTCCTTTTTGAGTAAATTCTGCTTGTTCATTTCAAGAACATTAGCTGTGGTTGCAAGTATCAGGCGCTTGCTCCGTTATGGTCTCTTGTCTCAAGGGGGCTCACAAACTAGTTGGGAAGAACCACTACCTTTTAAACAAATTGTTGTGTGCCAGTCCACTAGGCCCTATGAGAAAACAGGGACGCTTTGACCTAGAAGGGACAGCCTCACGGTCTCCTGTTATAGGAAAAGTGCCTTATATGTTCCTGTATATGAAACCAAGGCCTTTGTCCATACTGGGCAGGTGCAATAGTACCGAGCTACAGCCCCGGCCCCCATCTCCT